>VXBQ01016354.1:117949-267324 GCA_013400175.1 Phainopepla nitens
CTCTCCTCTTGTTTTGAAAAACAAAAAAGTTTTTATAGCTAACTAGCTGTTAAAAAATATGGTTGCAGAAAAAGAATTCTTAGCCTTCAAGTCTTACTGAATGACATTTTAGGTAAGAAAATGCTTCATCTATGAGCTGGTATTTAATTACTTGAAAATGTGTTTATTACTTTGGGTGGTCTGGTTCTATACTGATTATCCTCTTATTATGGTAGAAAACATAAAGATTCATTTATGCAGATTTTTATTTCTTTTAGGATTTGTAATCCATTATATAAGATGGTAACTCTAAGGAAAAAAAAAAAAAGATAAATCAAAAGAAGATTCAGAACTATTTAATTTGTAAGGAAAAAAAAAATTTCTTATCCACCTGCAGGAAAGCTGGCATTTTTATCATTACTGTTTTCTATATATTTAACTAAATGCATATTAATATATATAAAATTAACAGTATCAAGAAATTTCAGTAACAGTCTACACCAAGACCGAGCCTACCTCTATTGTTTATTATAATCTCATAAAAAGGAGAAATTGCTTCTCATTGGTTTAGTTATTCCTATGTAGCACCAATCTGAGCTGCCTGACATGAAAGTACAGGTATCATAGGAGCAGGATAATCTCATTTCTCTGCAGGTATACGGTGACCTCCTGCACTGCCATGGGGATTTGCTGTGTGCTCTCGGTGTGGTGCTGTAAAGGATCAGTCATTGGTGCTGGGTCCCACACCCTCTTAGGAACAATTTTTATGCACCAGTTAGCTAAAAGACCTTCACACTGTCAAGAAAAGGCAGAAAGTGCTGATATTTCTGTGGTCTGACAGCCCAGAGAGCTGGAGAGGGGGCTGGAGGCATGGGTGAGTTCTTGTTCCTCCACGCGGGCTTCGGTTAGGAGTTAGAGCCACCACGGTAACATCAAAGCAGGAATTCGATGTTACTGCTGGAGATGATAAGAAAGGAAACAGAGATGGCAGGCTGAGGCAAAAATCCTTGTAAGCATGGATCATGAGTAGTAGATGTAAAGAGCAAAAGAAATATTTTTGCTGGAATCACGGGCGGGCTTTCTAGAACGGAGTTAGGAATAAATTCTTTTCTACACGATGGCTATTTTGTAGTTGGACACTTAATTATAGCAAACTACATATTTCTATTACATAAAAATAGTCACCAAATTTTGAATGAGTAGCTTTAATATCAAATATAATTGGAGAGCTCTGTATGTAAGCAATATCCACACACACACACACACCAGGGAAAAAAAAAAAAAAAAAAAAAAAAAAAAAAGAAAAAAAAGGAGAAGAAAGAGGACAAAAAGAAAAGGAAAAGTAGGACAAGAATATTGTGTTGTGTACAAGGAAAGAAAAAAAATGTTTCAATCCTACAGGATGAAGTTTAGGCATATTGTGCCATATCAGTATATGAAGAAGCAAAATGCTGCTTCTGCACAGTCTCCAGAGGCTCCTTCTGAATGCAGCCAGTGTGTGATTTTGTGTGCAACCCAGTTGTCTTTCATGTATACTCCAACAGAAGCCCACCTCGGTGACTTGCAATCATTTGGGAATTTGCTTTGAAGATGATGATGGTGATTTTTAATACATAAATTTATTACTGTTGGAAATTTTCTATATTTCTGACTTTACTCCTTTTCCCAAAGTTAAGCTGAGCAGTATTTTCAATGTATCAGATGTGGAAACAATAAAAAAATTCTTACTTCTTTTATGCTTTTGTGTATATATAGTAAGCATTTTCTAATACCTACTATGGACACAAGGGAAAACTGCAATATTCAAAAAAAAAAAATTAATTACTGTAGTTCCACTAGTTTGAAAGAACAAATGGAAGAAAAAAGAAAAGTTGCATCTTATTGACTTTTCAACTTGAAATCGTCATACACTGATTACTTTAGAAGGAGAGCAGGTGGTCATTTAAAAGTCAAAAGACAGAATAGAAAACATAATCTGATTACTTCTAGTGCCAATATCATAAGGTCACTGTCAGGCTTTTTCCTGTCTGGCTGATGACTCCTGCTTTTCCAAAGTTGGTGATACTCCAGGTGGTGTCCGAGCTGCTGCAGCCCATCTGCAGATGTTTCATTAAAGAACCAGGATATTAATAGTGTTCCAGTAATTCCACCCCAACTCTCTGAACTGGCTCCCTCACAAGATTGTGAAGCAGACCCTGTCCCTCACACACCAGCTGGCTCTGGTCCTGCTGGTCTCTGCCCATCTGCTTTTGCCATGTGCTGACCACTACACTTGATTATTTTTCATTTCTAGATCAGTGGCCAGGGTGGCATGTATAAGCAGGTTTAACATTGCTGTGGACCAAGTAATGTTCTAATCTTTACACATAAAAGTGGAATTTAGAATATCAGAAATACAAATAAAGATTAATACCATACTGGTGAAAACAAATATGGATGTTATACAACTGAAATACCATCTTAAGATTTTCCTGCTGTGAGACAGAACCACGAAAATAAACGTTCATCTTACAAAATTTGGACTCTGCGGGTCCCAGAATTATGAAATTAGTGTAATTATATCCCAAACATACTTATAGCAAATCTCTCTAACTGTGCAATTAGAACTTCAACTGATCCAATTATGTGATGTAATGTTGTAGAGTAATTATGCATAATGACACAATTATAACTTGTGATTATATCATAAAAAGGATTCTGAAACTTTCAGAAAGAATATTGGGCACAAACTGTCATTCTTTGTTTCAAGCTGAAAGGATTCATCTGTTTTAGACATCCATTCCAAAATATTTATGTCATGTTGCAAGTAGATGCTATATTAGCTAAGGAAAAAAAAAAAAAAAAAAAAAGGATGAGCCAGAGATTTAGTTGCTTAAAAATGATTTCTAGGGACAGAGGAATGTAGCATTCACTGCAGCAATGTCTAGAGCCATTTAAAATGCACTTTTTTAAAAGTTATGAAAGGAAATTTTTACTATGTCTTTTAGAAATTCTGACTGAGTAGTCTGTCTTGACAGTTTTCATCATAGTACCTGAGCACCCTTCCTAATAGTTACTGAGAGCATCTCTATAAAGCAATGCTATATAAAAAAACAGAGAGCAGTGAAACTTCAAGAATTTATATAAGAATATTTTTATAACAGGAAAATACATTTTATGGCAGATATATATCTTGTTATTATTTTTCAAAAGAGATTTTCTTCAGCTGAGACCAAGCAATACACATCTACAGAGATGTAGAAGATGGAATAGCTCTCTGGAGACAACTGCCAGCTCTTATATTTCTCACTGAGCCTAAAGTCACAGTTGATCAAAGGAGTTCTGTCTTCCCTACCTACACAGTGGGAGTGAAGCCAAGTGGCTCATAACAGCACCAGGCCACGAGCATGGGGAGGCCTGGAAAACACTAAGGACAGATTCAGTTTTTCTTGTTCTAATACTGGGAAACATCCCAAAGGGATTTATTTTGGAGACTACCTTTGGAGGCATAGCTTACTCTTACATATTTTTAAATTCTAGAATGACAGACAATGACCACTATACTTTCTATGAATGAACTCCACACCTCCTGTCTCTTATTCTTTGTAAAAAGTGGATTATAATACCAAACTAGCAAAATCTTACAAACATAATTCGTTGCTAACATAGTTCAACATTTGAAATGCTTTTTGGAAACTTGTTCCAAATCATTATTCAACATGGTGTTTGCAAACAGTTGGAAAATTTGATTCTAAAGATAATTCTAAGACATTGGTCACTATGGACGGGATCACTCGGACTAAACTCTGGACATCTACTTTGAGTTAATAGTATAGGTGTACCACTCTTGTTGTGGTATAATTGTGGATAGAGCCAATTCTTACCTCTCTGAGGTAGATTTTTAAAAGAACTCAGATGAATGAGACTAGAAATATCTGTTCTCTGTTTACACAGAATAGATGATTTCATTATGCCCTATGATTATGGAATTGCTTTCTTTTTGTACATAGATATTAGGAAAAGTGCTGGTAAATTTATTATATAACCTGTATTTACCCCTGAAAAATATGTATATCAGCTTCTGCAACTCTAAGCAGAATGTCTCATGAGTCATTAATCTGTGTTGATGTCTGAATTATCTGAACTCTGATGCCGTGGAAGGCTTTTCATTTTGAAAGATGGTTGAAGGTACAAACATTGTCTCAGACATTACTGTGTGTGCTACTCTTGGAGTGCTGTTCTGAACATTACTTCTCCATAACTGAGTTTCAGTCAAGTTGAATTATTGGTCTAATAATTCCAGCAGATACAGTTTTGAAAGGGGAGATAATGTCTTTAATTATACCAACTGATATAGCCAGGAAAAAAAATCTTTGAGGCTTACAGGTTGACAAACAGACACTGAGCAGAAAATCTTACCTTAATATTTTAAATACATTTTTCTAGTAAAGAAGATTTTACCGCTCTTAGTTCTGTTTTTCCTAGAGTTACTTAAAAAAGAACATATCTTTGCCTTTCCAAGAAATCCTGACTTTTCTATTTCTAAACTGGATAAATGAATCAGGAGAGAAAAGCCAATAACATATAAAATCTAAAGAATAAAAATAATTTATTTAAGTATTTAACAGGTCATTGAGCAATATGTAGCTAGCAAAGGAAGGATGAGTAAGATTTGAAGAAAGATTGAGGTGTAGCAATCTTAGATGGATGTGTATGTACATTGAAATAGATCCTGACATCTCTTATTCAGTGAAGCTTTTTAAAACTTCAGTAATTATCTTTGTAATTAAAAAGTCAAACTGAGAAGTCAAGAATCCAAGTCACAACCCCAGGAAAATACACTCACTTGAGATGCAGAAAACTCAGACTTTCCAGACTAAGCAGCTAGGACCGTTCTGCATGATTCTGGGTTTGAATAAATGTGACATTTTATATTAAATCAGAGAAATCTCATTGAAAAGTTTTTCTTTTGACAATTAAAAGGTTTCTGAAAGGATTTCCAGACCAAGTTTCCTTTCTTCTAACAGGTAGTAGAAAGAAATAAATTAATAAAAATGATGATTTATTCACTGTGGCAAAGAATAAGGAGAAAGACTTAGAGAACAAGAAGATCCATTCTGAATTCTTTCAAAAGGGAAAAGGTGAGAAGATATCCACAGAGAAATGGCTAATAAAAGGGAACAAAAGAGGGGAATGCATGAGGGATAGTGCTTATAGATAGCTCTCAGTTTCTCAGGAAGCAGTTATTGACAGATCCTGACACAGTCTCACAGACAGTAGCTATGGAAGGAATAACGTAATTCAGAATGACAATGTGCCAAAGAAGACTGAAAATAAGGAAAAACCTGATTCTGATAATGAAAAAACCCACAATAATATGAATATTGTCCAATCTTGGTTGTGAGAAAATTCAACTCTTACATGTAACTTCATTAGTACATAAGAAACAAAACGTGTTAAATGGCAGTGAATTTCCTTACTCTTTCTTTTCTTAATTAATACATCTGACAAATTAATGTACATTTGGTGTATATGTAGAGAGCACTAGCACTGACAGCTTTAATTAAATAATCAGTTGTTATGGATTATGTAGCTACTTAAGATTATTATTTCAAAGATTTTCTTCATTATCTGCAGCTTTGATACCTAGATAAAGGATACAGAGACATCCTACTGGATGGTTTCCAAAGAAATTGCAAGAACTTTGCAAGTATTAAGTGCTGAATCCAAAGCAAATATTTAGTAAGCTGACCTTTTTAATCTTTCATATTTTTACTGTTAATAAAAGTCAGACAAGAAGATTTGAATTTAGATATTCTGAGGAAATCTGCCAAGATATGCAGTTTCAGCAGTTCCAGGATCTCATTTAGTTCTTTTATACCAAGAGTAGTGGGTTGGAAGAGTCACTCTGTATCTTCCTGATGTCCATTTGGCATCAAACCATCTTTTTCAGGGAGTCACATTCTGAACAAAAGGTAGGAGATGGCCACAGAACTATTATCTGATAAAGTGCTTGGAAGAATAATTACAGTTTATTAAGTAGAAGCATTGTTAAAAGGTCACTTTTCCTGGAAATTGACAGTCCAAGCTTATCCTAAAATTTAGATTGAAATATTTCCATCATTCAAGGTCATAAACACTCTCAAATACATTCCCCTAGTTACTTAGAGGCTTTTAAAATATTCAAGTCAATGTTATTACTGTAAAGCCAAGAATAAATTTTCAACTCGCATTGAAAAGCCTATTACTAAAAATAGGTTAGTGGTACTTAAGGACAAATGCTCTCACAAAAGGATACATGACTCTGGGTGAGGAACTAAATGGTCAGTGCTGATGAGCAAATAATGAGAATATTTGGTCAGCTTTGCCAGCTGCAGATGTAGATGTGTAGAAATCTCTGGCCTGAAACCCTAAAAGACTTGGCACTCTTTGTGGCTTATACCAGTTAATGGACAGGGATGACAATAGTCAAGAGCTCCCCAAGAAACTAACCTGAGACAAAGACTCTTTCATGGCAAGAAAGTTTGTGCTGTCTTTTCTGGATAAATAGAAGAGACTGGTTATCATACCATGTCTGTATGATTATTAAGGGGTATTTTGAGGAGCATTTATTCAAAATATGTAATGATTATATGTGTGTGTGTATATATATATGTTTTTTTGTTTGGTTGTTTTTTTGTTGTTGTATTTTTTTTAATATACATTTTTGATGAAAAACTCAGCATGAGCCATCAGCGCGTAGCTGCAGCCTAGAAAGCCAGTGGAATCCTGGGTTGAATCAAAAGTAGTGTGGCCAGCAGGTCAAAGGAGGTGATTCTCCCCCTCTTCTCTGCTCTCGTGGGACCCCACTGGAGTATGGAGTACAGTTCTGATGCCCCCAACATAAGAAGGACATGGAGCTGGTGGAGCAAGTCCACAGGCAATCATGAAGTTGGAAAGAGGACTGAAGCACCTCTCCTGTGAGGTCAAGGTGAAAAGGTTGGGGCTTTTCTTCCTGGAGAAGAGAAGATGACATGGCAGCCTTCCGGTACCTGAAGGGGATCTACTGGGGACCCAAAGAGGGACTCTTTGTCAGGGTGATTGGATAAGGCCTTTAGTAACCTGGTCTAGTGGGACATGTCCCTGCACGTGGCAGGGGGAGTTGGGACCAGTGGATCTGCAAGGTCGATTCCAACCCCTTAACACTCTACGATTCTATGATGTAGTGACTATAATCAGTATATTCAGTGTATAGCTACCTAGCTGTTTTTGTGGGAAAAAATCTGTGTACATTTGTTAAAGTAGTCATTAACCCATGGCTGGTTATTTTGATTCAGGGTTTTCTGGGAAATGTACTCTTTCACCCAAAATACAGCTCTGCCCATTTCAACTGTTTGGTCCATAACTTGTGATCAGGAAATCCTCTTCACAGTCAGCCAGTCAATGCAATCTGCCATCCCACGTTTAGTAAGAGATTTGAATAAAGAGAGGGTTTACAATTTACAATTTGTCTAAGATCCCAGGTAGAAACCACTAGAAATAACACCCAAAATATCTTTTTGGAAGTGGTAGAATGTTTTGATAAGTTACTGTTAAGTATTTCTTCATTTGTGTGTGGCTGGGAGAAAGATGAGGCTGCTGAATGGAAATGGTAGAAGAGTGGGTTTTCTAAAAAATCAGGGTTCTGGACCAAGAGACACCTGAACTCTGAAGACATTTCTTTTTAATAAATGTGAATCATGCCTTAAAAATTCCTGCTTCATTCCACTGACTGTAAAGGGAATTTAGGAATCTGGTCCAGTTCTAGATGTTTGCAGTACAGCTGTCTCTGCTTTGGTTTAGTCTGCCCTGCAGCCTGGTGTGCCTGGGAGATGGAACTGTGTTATTGGAAGCAGTCAGCTGTAACTGTGGTGGAGTCTGAGTTCGAAGTAGCTAAATGTCTTTTACAGAAAATCCTGAATTGTAATCCCCTGTCTTATTTCTCAGCCATGAGATAAATTATTATGCATGACTATCCATTTCAAGTAAAGAAAAGCTCCCTCTTCAGGGGAGCTTACTTGATTGTAACTTTAACAAGACTTTAAATCAAATCTGTATGAAGTACATAATTTAGAGAATAGCAACTAAAATAATAATAATGTAGTTTCTTTATTAAAAAAACCCAAACAAAAACAAAAAAACAAACACATGCCCACTTGCAGAATAACTGAACTGAAGACTGTGGTGTAAAGTCATGTAATGTCTGAAAGTTGCATGACTTTTGGGGGATCCTCTGTCTGTTGCTGGAAGGAAAAATCTGATATGAGTTACATGGATCTGAAACTTTCAGAATTAGAAGAATTCTCAGCTGGTGGCTTTAGACTTATGCTTAGAGCATAAAGTGGGATTTTTTTAATTGACTTGACTTTCAGATATTTTTATCAGAAGGACGCATGCAGATTACACTAAAAATGAGTAATCACAACTAGAGAAATGAGCAACAGTTGTTTAGTCCTTTCAACATCTGTGGTACTACTGGGAATATTTTCTTGGTGGTATTTGAACATTTACTAACAGGTGAACAAATTCAATTTCCTAGTCCTTATTATCAAAGAGAAAAAAATAATAAAATTAACTGCGAGCTTTTTTTATTATATTTGAAGCCAAATTTATTGGCCAAAAAATGTTAGTTTGTTTCTAACATTTTTATGAAATCATGAAAAAAAAGGAAACAAATGCCTTCTGGATACAATTAAGAATCTATTTGCCATGTTTGGAATTGGCACCTTGGAAGACTAAGTGACTAGTCTTCTCTCTTTGGTAGTTTCATGATTGTTCCTGAATCCTTGATCATTTAAAAAGTCATAATTAAGTTTCACAGTCCTTCATGTTATAAGCAAATATTGTCAATCTTCTATGGTTAATAGATGAATAAGAACATTAAGTACTAATATGGTGACATTCAAGATATCACTTAAAGATATCTAATTTGAAAAATGCATTGTTTTGATAAACTTGTATTAACCAAAGACAGTTAAAAAAATACAGTTATGATATCTGTAGATCAGTTTTGAACAAAAAGACTGGAAGAGGAATGTGTTACTCTTTGCTCATTATCCTAAGTATTTTCAAATATCTTTTTCCTGTAATTATTTTTCTATTTTCTTCCATAACCTCCATCATTTTTGTCACATAAAGGTGGTTTTGTGTACTTAACATTTTATTTCAAATGCAAATTATTTCTTTTAATGAACTTTCTGGCAATTGATGCTAATTTTCATAAATATTCTCCATGATTAATTTAAATGATCAGATCAGTACTTAGAAGACAACTAGTTACGGAAAACAAAACACAGTTATTTTACTAATTCAACCACTAACTGCTGTGAGTAATTTATGAGTGCATGCTTTCAGGATGGAACCACATTGTATCACTGAGAGAAATTACGCACTGGCATGAATAAAATGGTAACTATTATCATACCGATAACATCTCTATTTCTAATTAGTCTCTAATTACCCTGAAAACATTCTTAGTAATTTCTAAGATTTTTTTATTACTACTACTATTCTTTTGTCTTATGATAAAAATCTCTCATTTGTAACACAAGGTTGACTGTATTTAAGCAAAATTTAATTTTCTATGGATAGCTTTATTCTTGAAATGCTGATACTACACGAGAGTGAAACAATATCAAATTAAGGGCTGCTCTAATCCATCCCAGAAAGAAGAGCCTAAGATCCTTCATGTCTTATGCATGGAAAAAAAAAAAAAGAAAAAAAAAAAAAAGAGGATTAAAGAAAGAAAAAACCCACGTAATTGAATTCTGTATAACAAATTATTTCTAAATTACTCATGGAAGTTAAAGGGCAACATTATACTGCAGCAATAAGGGTTAACTGCGTTACACGGTTTTCAAAATGCTCTTAAACTGTGTTCATCATCTGAATGTTAATGACGTTAATGTAATATTGACTCTCATGTTAGGGGAATATTTCATATACGTGCACTCCCACTTATCTTCATTGCAAACTCAGGAATCCATGTAAAATATTTGCCATTCAATCTCAGTCAGATCTTGTTAGACTACTTTTTTGATCTTCATTCCTCCATATCTCCTAAGGGCACTTTCAACACAATCATTTGTTTAAAATTTATAAAATAACAGTTCTAATAAATAAAGAAAAGGTTTAACGGTTTAAGAGGACACTGATTTGGGGGTAAAGGAAAAAACACTCATTACCCATGTTTGGAAACAATCAGTGTGAGAGATGAATAACTTATCTTCCTTAAGGAGGTGGGATTCAAGGTCTGAACCTCAAAACCCAGTGTTTCCAAATCTCCTTCTCCTACAGCTGCCGTGTGACACCTGCAATATGACCATTATCCACATGCACCTCACAAGAAGCAGCCTGCTCTTTCCCATACAGATTTCAAAATCCCTCTGTTTCTGGTATGGTGAATGCAAGGTTGTTGACGGTAATTTTTGTAGCTTTGGTAGTGTGGCAGTGTAAGATGCTGCAGCTCCTATAACTGCCCATTTGATCTTTTGCACTTTGCTTTAACTTTCAGCTAAACTTGTCTCACCAGCTGTGCATTTCAGAGCCCAAAGGAATGCAAGGTACATGGTATGGAAAATGAGGGAACGTACTGTAGTATGGTAGGAAAGGTAAGGCAAGAGGGACGAGGGATTACAGATGCATTCTACGAAATGGATTACTGGGAATGAGAAGACAAGGAAATGGGAAGGTTTGAGACAATTTGGGGACTAGTGTTCTTATCAGTTGTCCTAATGCTCAGCCCTAAGCCTAAAGTTACATCAATACTCTCTCATAACGCACCTCAGCACAGAGAAGGCTGGAATGCAAATATTAAATGGCAGAATCATGCAGTAAAATTAATATTTCCTACCATTCCATTTTTTAACTAAAAATGATTTTTTCCTTTGCTGTTATAATGATCTTGGTCCAATGCAAGTATTTCTCTGTATAAGTTAAAATATTTATTTTTCTATAGCCTCTTGAGTTTTGAAATGAGAGTTTTTTATCACCTGATATTCTATTTAGCCCTAGAGGAAATCAAGAGACAAGTCTTCTGTTGTATAACATAAGTCTTAGAGATAGAGAAAGCCATTTTCAATTAATTCACTAGATTTTCATGTCACCTGATACAACAGGCTTTATAGAATATTGCTGAGAAGAAAACAGACAGTACTAACAGGTCCTCTGGGTAAGGCCTTGTGAAAGCAGAAGAGAAGCATCCTTAAACAGCTTAAAATTAATTATTTCATATTGATTCCAAAGGTTTTTAATACCTTCCTTGCCATGCATTCAGTGTGGTGAGCACATAGGTAAAGGATCCTATCATTCTCCAAAACTAGTTTCTGTTGTCATTAACATGAATGTCAAGATGTCTAATTAATTTAGCAGTCATAGAGAAAGCTTCATAATTTAACTTTCCAACCAGTCCTGGCATGTGGAAGATTTGTGAAAGACTTTTTTTTCTCCTGCTCTTAATAGAGAATAAATGCATCATATCAAGGTGATGGCATGAGTGTGTTTGTTTTATGCACAATTTTTCTTTTTCTGTGTTAAATTGAAAAGTATGTTTAAGGCATATGCTTCTTCTAACTTCAACTCAGCAGAGCATTTTTGCAGGTACTTAAATTTAGATGGTTGAATACTGCTATTTAAAGTCAAATGCAGCTCACATACCTTAAAAGGTATGGATGATCTGAGATTCTTAAATGATCTAACATGGAAAAGTTATTCTTCAAGACTGCACAAATAACAGGTAATTTTCCAAAGAGTCAAAATTAAAATGAAACAAAAGAGAGCAAGATTTTATAAACTAAAAAAAAAAAAAACAACAACAAAACCAAACCTAAAAAACCCCCAACCAAACCAAACCAAATCAAACAAACAAAAAACCAAAAAAAAACCCCAACAAACCAAACACGTTATTTGGGTTAATCTAGTTTTCATTTCTTACTTTCGCTGCTGTAATCTAATTCCTGAAAACATTGCACTGTCTGCATGAGGAAATGTAAGTACATACAACGAGCAAAGCCCCACAACTGGAAATTTTTTGTGCATGAGGAAAACCATCTTCTTCAGGAACATATTGGATATTTTATTTATGAGTACTCCAAGGAAAACACATTTAGTAGACTTTCTGTATTTGGTTCCTTGGGAGGAGGTGCTCAAGAGTCCCCAAATATACATGAAGTCTGTTTTTCAATACTTGAACTGACAAGTGGGAGAAAATAAAGGGTATAAAACCTTCAAAAAAGCCATGATCTAGTTAAGATAAAAGAGAAAGTCATTAGCTGCTTACTAATGATGCAATCATCATTTGCCTAGGATAGAAGTTTCAGTCTGCAGTCTCCAGCATTCACAGGAACTGAAGCTACTCAGCACCACAGAGAAGCCCTCAGGCCATTGCAGAGCACATTTGCCAAACATAGACATTATCTCAGCCTTTGCTAACCTAATTAAAGGCATTCTGTCACATAAAACAATGTGAAGCTGGAAAAACCTGAAACACCGAGCCCTGTTTTGAAAGAGTTGCACTCTTTACTAATGCTTGCTTAGCACATATGACAGCTGCTTTATTCAAGGCTTTCCCATTTGTAGCATTTTAATATCTGCCTGCTCCAACTCACTTTCTTGTGGCGGCAGCGTGGGATGAAGAAACCCACACCTTAGCTCTCACCCACAGGGAGAGCCAAGGTGGACCTTACCAACGCAGCCAACTCATTTCTCAATGAAACTCATCATCGTGACACTAGGAAAACTCATTTAGGAAGACTTCAAATCTCTCTTGCCTGTAGGTTCTAGTTGCTCTGAATACTTGTCAATCCTTGCACCGTCTTCACAGCTAGCCATACAGACTACCCTTGGGACTGACTTCAGAGGAAAGACCCGGCCATATTCATTCCAAGTCCATTGTCTAGTTTTTGTATTAAAAACAGGGGTTGGAACCTTCTCCACCCATTTGGAAAGGAAATTGCAGTTTTCTTGTTATCCTGAACAAGTCCAAATAAAAATCTCAGGTAAATGCCCTCAGTGTTAACATGCAAGTAGGGTTAGAGTAAGAAGAAAGGAAAAGGAAGGGTAATTTCATAAAGCTGGAAAGGAAATAGTTTTACTAGTCTGTAGTATAACACAAGATATTCTTGTGGGAATAGGAGTGACTTTAGAACTGGTCTCAGCTAAAGAGACATACTTTTGTGCTAAGAACTAATTTGATAAACCATATATAGATTATTTCATTCCTATGTTGCTATGTATTTAGAAGTCATCTCTCAGGCACAAAAGCCTTTCAATAGAGCATATGGAACTGAGGATTCCAGTTCAGACTTGTCACTTCTGCTACCACAGCCTTTTATTTACGTCTGTTTGTGTATTGCCAAAGTCAATGGCTCAAGGTATATTTAGTCCTAACCTGAAGTGCTTAAATCAGGTGTCTGATCTAGAAGCATAATCACCTTCTATTTATTCCATTGTCAGTGGTGAGAAATATGCACCTTCCCACTGAGTGGTGACAGAGGCCCTACCACAGCCATCTTGGGTTTCATGTCTCAAGTTCTCTGAGGCAGTGGGATGCATCTCCTCTAGGTTAAGACACCCAGCTCTAGGTATCTGATACTTAGATATCTTAACCTAATTCAGTCAATGTAAGCTCCTTTCATTATCCAAAAGGCAAGTATGGGTGTTGTCTGCTGCAGTTAGATATTATCGTAAAATGGATTGCGTTATGGAAAGATTTTTTTTTTATCCCATGAATCTCAGTGGTGTCTTGGGTAATTGTTTTAGGTTCAGATGTCTAAATTTTGGATGCCCAGTTCTGGGCAGATGATTCATCCCTATGTTGAAAAACCTCCATTAGCAGTTAGTCATACTCTGAATCCAGTGAGTGACTATATCACCTTGAGTCATGCCCATGTAACCTATTAGATGCTTTTTCTCAGAATAGGAGGTCTTGCTCACTTGATGCTTTCTGACTTCAGACATTTAATACCCATAATCAAGCAGGTCCCCTCAAGGACTCCCACTGAAGGGTGTTTTAATGATTTTTCTTGGGTGTTCTGTATTCAAGGTTGGGGCCTGTGTAGACTTTGATATCAGTTTTTGATGTTGATGGAAAAAGATGTAATATCCCTTTCACCCCTGACTCCTGCACCCCAATCCTTCCCCTGTTTGCAGCTTCAGGAAAAGAGATTGTTACTCACATCACTTTGAACCATACAGGGAAAGATAGAGTGAGCCTGGGCATGGGAAATAGACTATTTTGAACTGGGGTAAGCAGAAAATCTGTGGCCCATGAAGGGATGTCTGGAGTATTTCAGATGTATGGAAGTAGCTCCATAGTGATGGAGGAGGGTGGATATTGGAATTTAGTGCCCGGGCCAGCTCCATACGTGGAGGCACCCTCTGAGTAGTATCCAGGAGCAGCACCACTGCAGAATAAGGTATGATGACTGATGTCCCCTCCTTCTCTTTCAGCCAGAAGCCCTCCCTTTGTGAAAGACTTTCAGTTCCTAATGTGTTTCAAAGGCAACAGGACCTGACTGTCAGAAATCTTATCTTACATAGATGTGGTTTTAATTTTTCTGTTTGATGCTGTACTCAATACCTCTAGGGGTCATGTCTTTGAGTCATGAATGCTAAATGAATGCAAATAAATGAATATATTGTCTAAATGTTTTCTTCTAGATAATATCTCAAATAAAAAGGTAAGGAGTAGCTCTATCAATAAAAAAAATAGTTTACTCTCTTCACTGGCAGATGGAAGAGGTTCCAAAATATGTTGGAAGTCTCACACGGGAAAAATTGTGAATGAAGAAGAAAAAGTGTGGGGGAGACAAAGATGACAGATGGCAGAAGATTTTGATATTTACCCTTTTTTCAACACATAATTAACATACTCACATGCTAAGAGGTTCTGAAAACTCTTAATCGGGACAATGTGGATCAGTGAGAAAGATACACAAGAAATAACAGAGGATGGTTTGGAAAAATGTGAAACTTGTCTGATTTACTACATGAATTACAAGACTGAAGAAATATGTAGTGACTAGCACAATATACATTTCAGCTACACATCTGAAATGAAAGTGCTTATGAAGTGTAAGATGAGTCCTTCATCTCTTTTTCGTTTCCTTCCTTGAAAGACACCAATTTTTTTCATTAGTCATATATTTTTGATGAATGAGAGCTATGTGATAATTAAAATATTTCTTGCTATGTGTTTTATCACTAAGAAACAAAATGAAGACACTTGCATGACTAATAATAGATGAGTAGTAATAGATATAAATGTGATAAAATGGGAATAGCAGATGAGTTCGTCAAAGATGAAGAGATTTAAGAAGACACTATAAAGAAAAGTAAGAAGAAAAACACAAACAACAAAAAAAAAAATCCGTAACACTTTAATTTTGCAGCTAGCTTAAAAAAAATGACAGCATAGGTGAAGTGAACCAGTTTAAGTCAATATTCATTTCAGGGTGGAAGAGAGATTGGAATTCTGCTATAGCCTCCTCAATGTTCCTTGTATGTGTGAAGACATATTTGTAGTGATGACTCTACATCAGTGTTGTGGTAGTTTTTTTAAAGAGGGAATACTCTAAGTACTTAAAATAACTACCTATTAACATAGTTGACTTCCTAAAGAACAAATTATACTGTTAAAAGCAGATCCAACATGTTTTTTGATATGATTGTTGACAGATTTCTCTAACAGTCTTTTAGAAAATGCAAGTAGTGTTCTGTATATAGTTCTGATAGGCAGATAGGTCACATAGATGAATGTCACTTGGAGAAATAAAATAATTTGTGCTCAAAAAGCATGGATTGTCTCTGTTTAAATATTTGAAATACTAAACACAAAATAAATCTGTAAACAAGGTTTTCAATAATAAGAGATTAGACTGAAAAAAAATAAGGATAACTGACTGATATGAAATAAAGAATAGACACTATATGTAAATGAAAACCTTAAAAAGCCTGCTGGAAAATACAATGGGAAATCAGAGTAGGTAGTTACATATTAAAGGTCTTGAAAAATTAGGATAAAGTAATAATGACATATAACTCTATTAGACCTTGCAAAGAAATTAGCACAAATGATAAAGGGATCTTTACCCACAGTATTCAAAGGAAGGCCACAGAGGAATTGGCAATGCAGCATGAGTAAGACAAAAGCTAATGTTAACTCTAAAAGGGCACAGAACCACATGAATAATTTTAATCTTAGACAAGGGTGTGGATCATGGGTCAGAAGGTTAGATGTCTGATAGAAATGTGCAAATCAAGACAGAAATTGCTGTTATCTGGACAGTGCCAAAATGTAAAAGCTACGCTGATAAAGATGTAATTCTGGCGTGATCCTTGTCCTTCAGACTACGTGCTGAGGAGCTGCTTGTGTTTACATAGTTCAGAGCCACTTAATCCAGAGCAGACTGTGTGCATCCAAGTTTTGTAATTCTTCACCTAAATTGCTTCTGGATCACATCTGGCAGCACTAAAACATATGGTTTTTTGGTCAAAAAGCATAAATAGTATCAATGCTCTTCCATGATAGAAATTTTATTAAATGCTGTTAAGAGGCTGTGATAAATGCACTGGGCAATGGCATGAGATTATACAGAACATGTAGGAAAGGGATTTTTGAAGATCAAAGGAGTTTTAGAATAATGCTAAATGACTGTGAGAAAAAAACCTTTTTGAGGAACTTAAGCCTTACATGGCCCCCTTTGTCTATTCTAACTCTCATCCTCTGAGCTATATGCAGAAATTCATCTGCCTCTCATCTTAAGAAAAAAAAATATAATTTTCATCCATACAGAAACTCCAGGAGTGATCCAACATGTATATGTTGATAATCAGAGAGTGAATTCCTTGGAAAAAATAAATGTATTCAGGCAATTACATTTATGCAGATTAAGGGTAATGGTAATGTCCATGTCTGAATGCAAAAGGAAATTGGACAGATATAAAATCACAAGCCTGACTGAAAATGTTAACGATTTTATAAATTTTTGGAATGGAACCATATCTGTTCCTTCAGAATAGCAATTACTAAAGCTATTTAACTATGCAAGAAAAAGCTATGCCAGTAAAAACAGAAGATCTTGCAAGCAATATTAAATAGCGTAAATTGTTATTAGAAATGGCCAGCTTATCCACTGGTGATGATATGTGCTCTAGAGGCATCAATAAACCATTAATGAGATGTGATCATTCACAAACAGTTATATCCATAGTATTTATCAGGAATGGAACTGCCAGAGAAATAGAGGAAAATGCAACAAAGCCACTACTAAGATCTTCCATGCAGCACTGTGCCTGTTCTGGCTGACTGTTCAAGAGAAGTACATTCACACTGGAAGATGTGGCAGCAGGGGATGAAAAAGGGGAAGATCTGCTTCACAAAGGGAAATTAAAAGAGCATGGGTTCTTTCAGCGTAAGAAAAAGAAGAGTTTAAACAATTTGATCTTCATGAATACCCTGAAGTTACGAACACCAAGTTGAAAGAAGACATATTTAAAGTAAGCATTTGGACAAGAATAAATTAGTTTAATCAGGCCTTGGCAAGGAAACAAAAGGTTCCTAATTTTCTAAAGCTTGAAGCCTATCTTAGTCACCTTATAACAAGAAGTTCAACTGGATTCAACATTCTAGAAAATTAAATACATGATACATTTTCCTGACACAGCAATATCTGGTTCTGTAATCGAAAACACAAACATCTTTATCAATACCTTTTAATCCTATTTACTTTTATTTTCATTTAAGAATAAAGAATATGGATTTTTTTAGTATATTTGGTGACTCTGAAGCTGTTGTGTAGACAGATGCAATATACATGTAATTGGAGTATGGATTAATGTTACAAGGCAGGTGATGTGATTAATGAGCCACTTTTCCATTACCATTGACATCATATGTAGGTAGATTCATAGGGATATATGTCACATAGACATGCAGAACACATACACATATGGAACGTGTCTAATATTGCTAGATGTTATTTCAATAAATTTGATTATCTAAAACATGTCTGTTTACATGTGGAAAGAAGGTTTAGAGGGATATGTAATGTTAAAGAACAGGAGGATAAAAACTGTGATGGCAAAATAGAACATTTTGGAAAAGAATATAACATTGTTTTGCTGATCTGCTGTTCATTTGCACATTTTTATAAGTAATTTGGAAGATTTCAAAATAAAAGGTTTAGGAATTCAAATCTATCCTTCAAAATCTAAATCATGTCTTTGGCAATTCATTTTTACCTTCCATTTTCCAATTCCTGTTACATAACAATATTACACACAGCTTTTTTATATGTGTAAATAGAAGGGCCATTAATTTTTATTACTTCTCCTTTTTATTTTACTGAAAAGAAAAGGGCTTAAAATTACATAAGTCTTCTCTCAAAAACATTTCTTCATCCAGTTTCTAGCATATGTAGGTTTAAAGCTTGTTGCTCTGACTTCATATTCCTGGAAGAAATAGCTCCATCAATAGTCTAGCCCAGTTACTTCCAAAGTGAATGTGAGTTTTGTGATTTATCTCAAAGGCAGTAGAAATATAGATGAAAAGTCAGGAGTGCTTCTCTGCCACTGCTGTTGTTCACTAACAATATTCCTGACTTCTTAATATCTCACAGTCTCTTTGAAAACTATTGAATCATCATTCATACAAAGAACTGTATCATTTTTACAAAGGGAATGAACAGTAGGAAACGTGGAAAGTTAGATTTAAGGAGTGTGTTTAAATTTTAGGCCAGAAATGTGAAAAAAATTCCAGGCTAAAAGGGTTAATAACGTGTCTATAGAAGATTTTTGCTAGAAAAAACATCATCTGGATAAAACTTTGTGGGGAGGGGGGGTGGATGGAGAATCACTGAAAGAAAACTTAAATGACTTAGAGTAATTTTTTAGAAGTTTTGATCTCCTGAGATGAAATTTCCAGATGGACTAAGTAAATTAGGGTCTCAAACCCTGAGAAGGTCCTCAACACCTTGCAAAAATGCTTTTGAAAAAAAGAAATCTTTGGATTTGATACAGCAGGAAGATAACTTAAAACAACTATAGTATAAAATATTTTCTTATTTGAAAGGCACAAAATCCTCAAAAGGAAAGATGAAAATTTCACTTGTCTCACTGATTTGTCTTAAATAATTTTTTTGGTGCACACTGCGTTATGTTAGCTTGAAGTATTAATGCACAGTGTCGTCCCTCAGGTATATGAACATCCCTAAAAGCCTTTCTTATGTTTTGGAAATTCTATTTCTTTCCTCAAACTTTTTTTTTTAACTCTAGGAAGCTGCTAGAAGTGAGAGAAGCTGTCATGCATGACCTCCAGAAACACCACAGGGGAGCAAAGCAGATTCCTCAAATGCCTTAGATGGAATCAAGTGGTGATACTTGGATGGGGCTATAAATTTCCAGTTTCAGCATCAGTCTGTCAGAAATGGCTGAGTCAACAAAGTAAAACATTCAAGGAAATGATGCTGCTCTCGAAAAGTCTTCTAAGAAAAGATGGGCAATGTTGTGCCATCGCCCTGCTCGGTTCTCTGCTGGCTCAGCCCAGCCAGGCAGGCATCAGGCCCTGGGCTTTCTCAACCCAATACTGACAATATTTTCAGTATAGGCTCCCCAGGCTCACTATATCCAAAATCTTCCAGTTAAATTGGCAATTAATTCCAAACCCAAAAAAACTGAAATTTTGAAAAACTGGACCTTTCAGTGTTTTTTTTTTCCTCAACTCTGTATTTTAATATTTCTTTCGATTTTTTTCTTTTACATTTTTTTATTTTGACCAGTTTTACTGTTTAAAGGATAACCATGACATAAACATCCTTTCCATAGAAAGTTTATATTAAAAATATGTATTGTCAGTAATGCACAGGAGATAACCAATTTACACGCAGCCCATTGTCACCTGATCTGCATGCAATATGTATTTTAATCTGTCTACATTTTTGTTATGTGAAATACAGCACTTGAAAATGGCTACTGCTCTAGCTCATGCAAATTTTAGCTTGTGCTGTTCTTCCTCATTATTATTTTAGTAACCATCAATATTTCATGGAAAAAAATAAGTGTTTGTATTGGCTAATGAGGGTGGATGCCGCACTCTTCTCTGCATAAAAATCAGTTTATAAGTTGTCCATTATCAATAATTTCTAGTTTCAAATTTTATACCTAATACAGAAAATGCACTTAACAGATGGATGCTTCTAATGTCCTGGATGATTGTATGTTCTTATATAGAGTAAATGGCCACTTCATATTTACCAACTGCAAATCATCTCTGCAGTCAGTGCTGATGACTTTATTGTACTTTTTTTGGTTTTGTTTTTTTTTTTTTTAAAGAGGGAATTCAGCAGCGTAAACATTTTATATTTGCTTCCTTTGGTATACATTGCTGAACTGAAACTGTGAGATATTGCAATTAATAATAATATTATAATTTGGAGAGCTTATAATACAATCATAACAAGATTAAGTGAAATAAATCAAATCCAATTTGTGCTTGGTGGTTTTGGGAATAACATTTCTGTCAAGTTGTTGAGCAGTAATCATTAAAACATGCGAATAATCCACCTCCTAATTAAACAACAATAAACAATTGTCAATGGCACATAAGTGTTAAAAGTCAACAAAGGAAGCATTAGTGTAAACAAAGATTAGACATAGTTTTTGAAAATGAGAATGGGAATGCTATTTAATGCCTGTCAGTACTGACTAGACGCAAAAAATATTTGCAATACTGGAGTAGCAAATACTTCCATCAATATCATTTCAACAGGAGAGGAGCTGAGTAGTCTGTTGATAATATAAGCAATATGTCAAATGTTTTGTCTCCCATCTTTACTTACCCTTGGAAATTTTGCTACACTCCTTGTTACATGGCTTGTTTGCCTGTAATTTGTCCATACCTTCTAGTCTTAGGACCAGTCATATTCTCAAGAATCATTTTAGGCCAAATCCATCTGTTCTACCAGCAGTTCTTTCAGAAGTCACACACTGGTTAGTTACAAACTGAGATTAGTTCACCAGACCTTGAATCTCTCAATTCAATTCCAGACAAGCTCCTTAGCTGTAAGCAAGTCTGAGGACACATACAGATCCAAGAAAATCACACATACACACACATAGAAATGCAGATATGGATGTGTCAGGAATTTTGGATCTGCGGAAGCGTCCATGTGTCTGATACACATGTATGTCTTTAATAATTAGGAACCTAAAAAGTCTTGTTTCAATGCAACGTGAGATAACCCAAATTCCACAGATGCCTGTGAGCATAGGCACAGAGCGGAGTTGTAGGAGGGGAGAGTGAGGTAAGAAATTTCAGAACCCTTTGGTACTCTGCCATGATTGCTTGTGCTTGTAGCATTGACGTTATTTTATGTGATTTTATCTGCCATGTGCTTTGCTGGAAAATGGGAGTCAGACAGTTTTCATGTGAGACCTGAGGGAAATCCGAATTTATCACGTGGAAATTTGTCCCTGTGTCTGTACCCATTTAAGCCTGAATCTTTCCTCAGGTTTTCGTTCATATGAATGAGTTTTTATGTGACCCTGAAAATTCTGAGATCCCTTAGTAGAATGAAAGCTGAACAAAATTCACACACAGCACATTTTCTCAGCTCTCATCTGCGCAGGCTGGAGTTTTACTTTGCTAAATCCACAATCGGCATTGCAAAGAGTTTTCATGCTGAAAAGGAGGGTCCTGCAAATAAATGTAAAATTTAACCTCGAATTGCTTTATGCTTCATAGCTCATTATCAATTACATGGTGAACTAGACACTGGATATGCCAGAAAAATTCCTTGTTTTTGAAAAGTTTTCCTGGTAACATATGTCTCACTCATTACAATAGCTGGGTTCCTTCAGACCCCCGGATTGTGAACAGAAGGGAACAATTGCTGAGGAATTAGGAAAAAAGCAGGTCATAAAAATATGCACCATGTGTAAATCTAACAGTATCCTGGAAAATCTTTAATACTTTAACAGACAACTTTTATTGTTGTTGTAATTTTACTGACTTAGCCACGATTTAGTAGTAGTGAGTCTGACTCAACAGCTATTTTTTTTATACAACACCCATGGAGACAAATCAAGCCAAACTTGAGACAGAGGCTGGGATCTGTTCCTCAGAATATATACCCACACAACCATTACATTCAGCTGCAGTTCCAGTCTGCAATATTTGTAAAAATATACATTAAAACATCCAGGAAGTAGAAGACACACAAGAAATTAGCAAACACTGTAAACATGAGTTAAGGGTGTTTTAGTGACTTCACATTTATGAATGAATCATGGATTTTGTCTGGCTCTTCCATTTCTGTAGTGTTATTACTAGTCTTCCTGATTTCCCTAGAAGGTAAACACAATAATTTGCAGCACTGCAGTCCACTTCACATCCCAGGAAATCTGTCCAAAGGAGAGGTGGCACAGTGGAAGCTGGTTTATGTTTTTATTATTAAAGCTTTGTGTTTTGGTTAGCATGCCAATGCTTTCAAGGACACCACTGGGGACTCCACAACAGTGTCATTACCAGGTTAGCTAAGGTCAGCTAACCTTGATAATAAGCATCCTAAGTATCATATGTATCATTCTCTAGAATTCCAAGTGGGAACATAAATATTTATTTTCCATGTGCCAGCCCCTATTACTGAGTTTAAGCAGTTTTTCATGTTTATTTTCTTAAGGGGCAGTTATGGATATATATATGTATATATGTGTGTCTATATATATATATATATATATTTGAGGGTCCTTGATGAAGAAAAATCTATTTGGCAACCAAAATGATGGTATTAATGATACAATAATTCCAGTAGTGATATTTTAATTAAAGAAATTGAGTTTTATTTTAAATAGAAAAGCTTGAATAACCAACAATTTAAAAGCTGCAATCTGAGCTGACTGCTGATATGTATTAGATTAAAATTAAGGGCATTACTGACCTATTGGAAAGCAAAGATTTTTAAACTGCTGCAGAAAAATTGTTTTTCAATGGTGAAGCTAAAGGTCAAGGATTCAAAGGATGTAATTATATGTTTGTGGTGTGGGTGCTCCTCCTGATTCAAACCAACAAACACGCTCTCAGGTTGTATCCTGTATGATCTTTAATTTATAAGGTCTTGATTAGGATCTCCTTTGAGGAATGGCTTTATACTCCAGTTCAGCAGAGTTATTGTAAAATTGTTCTCCAGCATGTGTATGTGTGGTAGACCCTGGCTTAATGCCATTTCCAAATTCTGCACTTTCCCTTGAAAAAAAAGTATTTTTCTTCCCTCTCCTTCACATTCTTGCCTACCATTCATATGTGATATCTTGGAGTTCTTCCAAGGATAGTTATATGCCTCTTTAGACACTTGGTGAAGGTTTTTTCTTTTCTTTTCTTTTCTTTTTTTTTATTTTTAAAGAATATACAGATTTTTGATCTTTTTAATTTAGTCATTAGTTTCAATTAAGGAGATGTGAACCTGTTATCCAGAGATTAATTCAAGTGTATCATTGAAAGGGCAGCAGATGTGATAATATGCAATAAGGTTAGAGACTTTATGGATATAATTCCCTGGTATAATGATTAGTGTAATCCACTAATGAATTAGTCTCGGTAATTTTTAGGAAGGTAAAATTTCAGGAGTGGTTATTTTTACTTTTCTTTCCAGTGAGTGGAAACTTCTTTTAGAAGTGCATGGAGCCATCCTGGTGTTCTGAAAGCCACTGAAAAATCCCTTACTGAGCCCTAGAGGAGAAGAGTCCCTGATCTAATTAGTGCTGCTTTGAGAGGGGGGTTAGGATAATGTGACATACAGAGGGCCCTTCCAAAATGAATTATTCTGCAATTCCATGTTTTCTGTGTAGGCAGATAACATAATTTTCCTAAGAAAAGCAGTGCATGAAATTTGCTGCCTGATCCAAATCCCATTGAGATTTTTACACAAATACTTGTAATTGAGTTTATGTGTCCCATTTTGGTACCACCTTCTCTTACCCACTAAAAATGAAATGAAGCTCATTGATTCTTTGGGTATATATAAACAGCAGGACTCGACCTGGCCCAACTCAAGCTGAAAATGTTTGAGAGCACGATGTGAGCATGGAGCAATGCACCACTTATTCTGATGCAGGTTTGTCATATTCTCTGCATTAAGGAATGCAGATTTACCTGATTGGTGGTTTGGAGCCTGAGGTTCTTTATAGCATGTCTCCCTTTGAGAAATCTGCATGCTCTTTGGGAAGCTGATCCCTGGAGATTTCACCCTTTAGGCCACAATCACCTGTGTAATGAGAAAACACAGTTTTATTTTAGATATTTTATTTAAGTTTAGTTTTCTTTTTTAAACTTATTTTTGATTTTGCATGCTGATTAAAACCAGAACTGCATGAAGACTTCCAAAGCTGATCGCATGCAATATTGAGGAGCTCATATACAGTCATATAATTTGGGTTGGAACACAAAATGGGGCACATAAAATGCTCAAGTGGCATTTGGTTATGTAAACAACAAAATAAATATTTCTCATGGCATTGTAGACTATAGACGCATATGAAAATATGTGTGTCTGTGTTAGATTCAAATCCAAGTTCTGGATGAGAGAATAAACATTTTTATAGCTTAACTTTTAATTATAATTCCAATATATCTTTCCTCTTGTAATAGCACTGGAATTCAATTCAATTGTCCAGACATAGGTGTCTAATGACTCCTGAGCTAACATACAATTTATGAGACTCAGGGCTAGTAAACGTGGCAAAGCATCTCCAGAATACACAAATTATTTTGAAGTGACAAATGGAAACCAGAGAGGATATCTGGGATATCTAAAATGCCATGAAATATCTTATGTGGCAAACAGAGTCAGGTCCCTTTGAACAGCCTCTTCTGTCTCTCTGGTTTGGTCTAGACATTACACATCCTAATGGATTCACATCTAATCTTATTATCTGGCAGTTATCCTATGCTTCAAAATTCTTGTTAAAAGGGCATTATGAAAGGATTAAGTTAGGGGCTATAACCTTTAAGAAAGGGTTATTTTTTATACAGAAGGACATGGTTATGGTTAACCTGAAGGGAAGCAATGGAGCTGCAAATAGCTTTAGAATTTGGGACTGATGGAGTTGAAAACCCACATTTTGTTCTCAATTGAATCTTACACTTACCTCTTCCCATATCATAATTTCATACGGAAAAAAATCAATTCAAGTTTATTTTTATAGATAAAATTGTAATTTTTCTTTTTTATTTTTTCACCTTTCCCTGACACAACCTCTAAAGTCAATAAGAATGTTCCAATTGTTTACTGCTGTGAGCATTATTTTAATTGACAATTTAGTTAGCTGCCCTGACATTCTGCTGAAGATATTTGGGCCCTACAATATTAATCCAGTATATATGAAAGAACTTAAGAAATAACTAACACATTGAAAAATACATTCATCCACGGGGATTAATCACCACCTGGGATGCTCCTAGTGTGGATACATATAATAGGTATTTTACATGGCATTCAATATTTTCATCAATTAACTGGAAATAAACATCCAATTACCACTGACAAAATATGTCAGCAACATAAATGTCAACCATGTAAGGACAAAATGTTTGTCATATGCAACCCAAATTGCTTGTTTGGCTTAACCCTTTGAAATTAAATGTGATTTAATGCTTAATTGCTTAGCCAAATCCACTGTTGCATTCAATAGGAGGAACAATCTGTGAAATGTGCTCCTTGTGACATGGAGCCAGTCCACCTGTTTGAATTCTAAAACTGCAGTTTAGCAACTTGTTAAAGACTTGCATTAACCATTTTGTTCAAGAGAAAAATATAGATACATGGCATAATATTTAATTTTGAAATTGAGAAAAAAAATCCTATGAATATACAAAACCAATGTGAGTTAGTACAATGCAGCTATTAGCACCACAGTTTGTCAAAGATACTAGAAGTAATACTGCTATTTACAAAAATCTATTATGAAATATTAAATGATAGTACATGACCAGGACTTTATCAGCTTATAAAAAAGAACATTGTGCTATAAGTACATAACATTGGCTCTCTGGCTGTTAGAAGTCATCTTACTCATTCATCAATATTTCTCCCTATAACACTTGATACTTTTCTTGGACACCTTCAATCAAAACACTGAGCTCATATGAACCCAATCAACCCATAAAATCTTAAAGAACAAAAGCATGAGGCAGGAAAATTTCAGGGATTGCTGTTAAAATGAATTAAATGTGTTTGAGAACACAGACAATTACGTAGTAGAAACTACATTGTCAGCTGCTTCCAAATGTGTCAGAAAGATCACAGAGATCACTCTGTAGAGATAAATTGTGTTGCAAAAAAAAAATTTGCATACAGTGAGAACAACCATGTGCGAATGAAGCTTTCCATGCCAAGAAATGTGTTCATGGAAATAAGAAGAAAATAGATAAAAAAATATTACACTATGAGTAAACCTTTCCATTAAGCTCCTCCCTCACATAGTACCCACATTCACATTGTCCCAATTAGAAACGCCTCTGACTTTCTCTTTGAAATGATTCAGTGTCTTCACATGTGATTTTTTTCCTTCACTTACAAAGCACTACACTCATATTTCACGACTTCATTTTTATTTCACTTATAAAGAAAGCCAGGCACCCACTTTCTTTGACTGTTCGGTGTGTATGGAGCTAAAATTAGAAATCTGCTGGTGTATTGGTGAAGGAGCCATAAAGAGATCGTTGCCTTATCGTCTCTGTGAGTATGTGTCACAAGATTACCTAACAAATCCAGGGCTATGCATTGCCATAAGAAAGATGTGTAAGAGGCTGGTAAACCACAGACCTGAGCTGCCAGATGAAGGAAGACTTCAGTCAGGTTCTGCTGGGATCTGCCCCAAAGTCTGTTCAGAGTAATATGCTTCTTACTGACTCTGATGGAGCAGTCAGTACACTTGTGACACTGGAGGCTTATCCCAGCCTGAGATTGGTTGTGGACATTCCAGGACCCATCCCAGAATTAAAAACATGCCTCAAAAACTGATAGTTTGGAAAATAAATAAAAGTATATGCTAGTCCTACCTAGAGATTTAATGTCCAGGAATGTAGTAACACTTTCTTTCCCACAAAGGCTCACCAAAGTCCATGGTGGGCATTTGCTGCAGTTCTGAAACAAATTACATAAATTCAGCAATCTGGTACAGGACATGAGTCTTCCTTCCTTTCTCTAAGCAAGGATTCAAGATTAATTATAATGGAAAAAGTAGAAGTACTGGGTTTAAAATTTCAAGGACTTTCGGATTAGTATTTCTGAGCAATTAATTTAGAAATAATTTTTCTAATAGAGCCTCAGAAAGATATGGGAAGCACCAGTACTGTAGAAAAAGGTGTGTAGTATAGTACATTTCCAACAAATATGAATTAATGTAGTGATGTTATTGCAAAAAAGTGCAAATTTTATTTAGGCTGTGTTAATAAAAGTCTCATATATCAGAAAAGGAAGTGAATATTCAGCCTCTTTTTGGAACCTAGGCTGTTTTCTGACTACTGAGAACCCCAGATTGAGATACTTTGTGCTCCTCCTAAAACTTCCTGAATTTCTTTAAGTTTCCCGATCTGAAAGTACGAGGCAGCAGAGCAGATGACAGTGCTACTGATTTAGAAGCCTTTGGGTTACACCAGTAGTCATTTACTATTTTCAGTTCTGGTTCAGAGACTTTAGAACTAAATGAAGCTGAGAAAAGAAAAGACCAATAGAAAACGAGTGTCGTTCACCTTTGAATATTATATTTTGAGAATCATGGCAAGGGCTGAATTTCATATTGTAGTTTTCTTCCCTTTAATCCCTCCTCCATCTTTCCCCATGTTGCTTTCTCTATTGCTTATAAACCGCTACAGCTGCGTTGAAGCAGACATTTTTTATTCCCCTCTCTATTGTAGCAAAACTGTTGTAATCAAGATTTTAGAGTCTTGAAAGCTGAACAGGGGAGTTCTAAACCTTAAACACCAGATGTGAGAGGCCAGTACTTCAATCTATATAACCTTTCAAAACAAGCAGAAAAAGTTAATGAGTTACTCCACAAACACTGTTCATGATGTTTTCCTCCAGTCTCTTAACTATCAAAATCTCATGTTATTCATTTTCCCATGTGTGAACGTTTTTACTGGAGTGCACTTGCTTTTGAAAGATTTCAGCCTCTAGCACTCTGTGTTCTCTTGTATAAAAAAAAAATATATATTTGTCTTTTCTCCCCCTGAGGTTTTGCAGGTTTTTTTTTTTTTATTTTATTTTATTTGGCATTTTATAATTTATTACATTCCTTGCTTGCATGTACATGCACCTTGGCATTATGCTGCTTTAATGTGAAGACTGGGAACTCATGACAGAACAGGTTTACAAGGACTGGCAAGCGCGCATTTGCACAGAATATCTCAACAGATATCTGGCACTTACTATATATGGAAAAATTGCTAAAAACAACTTTGAGGAAAGAATCTGAAGAACTGCTTTCATTACCTTCCAAAACAGATGTTCTCATGTACATATATAGAAAGTGGGACAGCAGACAAACACATTGATTTGCTGGTAATGCTCTTTTGAACCTGGCATGTAGTAAAAGTAAAAATGTCACCTCACAAGAGATCCATCTGCCCTGGTTTAGGCATCCAACACGGTAACTAAGTTACAAAGTGACTAAGACAGTTACTACACACTCTTTTAATAGTCAATGGAGAGAAATCCCATCACCAGACAGCAATTCATCTCTTCCTGAGATAGGTGTCTAGAACAGATCAGATAAACTGCCCTCTAGGGAAGCCTATGTCTCTTTACTGACTGCTAGGGGAATGGGAATAGCTTGAACTTGGATATCCAACTCCTAGGCTTCTGAAATGTGATGAATTTCATTCTGATATTGCCAAGGAACTGACACAAAATCGTTGGCCTGATAAAAAGAAGAAAAATCCATCCAGCTAAATTCCACTTATTTTATACCCAAGAATATGAGTGAATGAAAATTCAAGAATATTAAAATTGTTTTAATCTGTTACCTGAATTGATTTTCCATGATAATTCCATCAGCTTTTCTCCTTTGTAAAACATCTTTTACAGGAAAATAAAAATTTAAAACTTAGGTAAGGTTTCCATATGAGAATATGAAAGTCTGGAAAAGAAGTATCACAACAGTCTTTAATGGTTATAATGATTGCTATTAGGTATAATTAAGATATCTAATTAAAGGGTAATACTTTTATATATATATGCATCTATTTCAAAGGCATCCAAGAGATGTAGGAATCAAGTAATGAATTTTTATTTGGTTTAGGTACATAAGTGCTTCAGGCTTCCTTGAAAATCCTTCCTTATTAGTATAAACAGTCATATGATCACACATCTTCAAATCCACCTCATGCAGAAGAGTCTCATTGTGTCTAAATGTTGGCTGCAAGACTGCCATTCACATGAGAAGTAATCACAGGATCAAGACCAAAGGATATTGCTTTTGGGAAATATTCTCTTCTTAGTCTGTATTTTCCTCCAGGAATTTGTGAAATTGTCTTGTATGGTGAAAAAAAAGAGAAGCTCCTGACAAATTTTTGGAAAAAAATGATCAGAAATAATAGCTGTTCCAAATGTTAATTATGTATAAAATTTTTTTAAGAGTTATGATTTCAAATGAAAACAAATATTCAGAATGCTGAAATTTCCTCCAGTTTGAATAGTCAGAGATTGTGCATCAGAGACACCTGGAAGTGCAGATTTCTTTAAACATTCTTGTGTGAATTTTGATGAAACGGGGTAGACTCAAGTAGCTTGAAATAGGCAGCACGGCATCACTCAGTTTTCTCTGTACATCCCTTTCACTGATTGGTTTAGCTGACCAGCTATCTTTCCTGGGCCTCACTTCTCTCCTCCACCTCCTGCTTTTAGTTTCTCCTGCTTGGCCACTGACCTAACTCACAGAATAATTTTTGTGTGTGTTTGAAGAATGCCTAACAGAAATACACCTGGATTGCTACTGGGACCTTGAGTGGGCCTAGAAAGAGAATTATGGGTCAAATTAGGAGCATGAAAAGGAGGACCTGGGTAAAGGACATATCCTGTAGATGTGGAGGATGAAGAGGTGAGCAGAAAGATGAAAAATTGTTGCTCGGAACTGCTGTGGACGGTGGAGAGAAAAGAGAACAGGGAAGATGTATGCTGAAAGGTGAATAGCTGGACAAAGGTGGCTCCTTTGTGCTTTACCTCTAAACATCAATCCAGTCATGATGCTGGAAAATGCTGTCCTCCTTATTTGTAAGCGTGTTCAGCTTTCAGGCTCTCCCCTACCTTGCCAGCAAAAGCTTCCTTAACTCCTGCTGCACAAAGGGGGAACAATCCATATCTGCCACAGAGGATTGAATCACCTCAGCAGCCAGTCATGAAGTGGTATTCCTCAGTCAAGCTTCTTTTGGCAATTTTGCTTGTTTATACCATGGATTAGCAGTTCTCAGTTATCTCCTTCATGTTTACAATTTTCGATTAGTTCAGTCATTCCCCTAGGGATTAATCAAACAATTTCTCTGTAGAATAGCAAACACCAACCTTCTAGAACACCGTTTTCTTCCTCAGGTTGCATTTGAGTCCTCTAATACTATAAGAAGAGTATTAAGCTTACTGTAAAGACTCATCGTAATTTTTGGGGTGTTAGAAAATCAGGCATTTATATGGAATTTAAACCAGTACGTACAATATGTGGGTTATTTTGGCAATGGGTTAAAATGAGAAGATATTATCTCAAAAGGAAGTTCATTACTGTTAAATCATAAAATTTGTCAGTTAATTGAATGAAGTCTGCTTTGGAGGCTGTTTGTTAGAGACCATGAAACTTACTGAATGTCTCCTAATGGTTAATGAGGTAAATAAATGAGAAATGTAACTGATGAAGAAAGGTAAGATTGCTGGATTTAACTGTAGGACTTGATTGCATTGAGCCAGAAAGCTCCATCTATTGTTTTTTTATTTTTCATTCCCCACTCTTGATGAGTTGTGTTTTTCCCTATTGATCTCCATTTCTGCCTTTTTGTGACTGTTTCTTAAGGTTTCAGTCCTTTTCACTGAATATTTTTTGCCTGCCTCTTTAGTGAAAAGTAAAGAGCTTTTTTACTTACAGTTTCTAAAATCTGGTTTTCCTTTAGAAATGTTCTGAACTTCTTGCCTTTCTTCTCTAGGATGATCATACCGCTGAGGATCAGAGGGGACATGTTTTAACAACAGATACAGAAGTATGCAAATGTTAGCTTTTCTAGCCACTTAAGCACGTCTGGGTAAAGCTGCAGATTCTTATATTCATTATGCACAAATAATAAATCCAGAGGTATTTATGTTGTATTTTTTTACAGCATTCAAGACTGAATAATTTAAGAGAAACATTCTGCTGTCACATCTGAAGACTGAGGAGAACATGTAACTCTCCATAGGGTCTCTGAGTGGAGACTGCACATTTCAATACCTGTGGACATAGATTGATGCACGCATATGGATGGAAGAATGATCTTTTAGGCATATCTCAGAGTTAAAAAATGTCTCTGAAATCTCCCCAGAATATCAGGGAAATATTAGGGAGATATAGGCCTTGCATATTGCTCATTAGAAGCAATTGGCTGTATAAGGAACTGTAAACTCCCTTACACCATTTCTCAAGGCACAAATGAGCTCTTACAGTTCCTCTCACATAAGGGTATTGCTACATAGCCGTAGAAATTGGGAAAGCTGATTTATAACCCTTACAGTCAGGTATCTGTTCCTCAGAGTTTGGTGTGTCTCGTTCTCGGATATTTGTTTGATGTATTTACTCTGTTGTAGCTTGGTAATGGGAATTCCCATAATCGGCTGTCATATTTCTCCTGTAGGGCATGGAAGGATTCTGTCTCATTTGTAGCATTATATTTAACTGAAAAGAGTTCTGTGTACGTGTAGAGAAGAGTACTCACAAGTTTGATCATGAGTTGCTCTTCTGGCTGCTCTGCTTAAGGAACCAAACCAGATTTCTTTAGGAGAATAAATTCATAAGCATTATTTTTATTGTCTTGTTTTTAAATAGGGCTAAGTCCAGGTGGGTTTCTCTTAGATTAAAAGGCATTAAAAGTGTATCTGATCATTATGTGATAGTGAATATAGAAAAGAAGCAGCATGCATAAGTCTTCTGTAAAAATTATTAAATCAGTTGCAGAAGCAATCAGAAGACTTAGCAAATTCTGCAGAACAGTGGTGACCACAAATTTGTGTCCTTTCTCTTCCTAAGCATAGCTTCTGTGATTGATATGGGGGGTCCAAACAGAACACTAATAAGCACTTCTATTATTCATTAGATCAAATAATATGTCTTGCCTGTGAGCATCTTTTAGAAGTGACATTCCTGACTGAATTGTTTTCAGAAATTGGAGGACCAGCATGCCAGTAGAAGCTCAGCTGGAAGCTAGGAGGTGTCTTCTCCGAGAGCAGCATCTTACCTCTGGAATACTCGTGCTCCAGCTGTGAGGCTCACTGGGTGAGTGCTCAGAGGCAGGGCAGGCGCTGCTCCCTCAGCTCTGGTGCTCAGGGTGCTGCGGCTCCAGGTCTGGCTGGGCTGGGTGCCAACACTGAACTCCAGCGATCCCAGGAGAGGTGCTGCTCTTCTCCCCCTCCTTTCTCCCCAGCCTTCATGGCAATGCAGGAATCCCCAGCCTGACCTGGGGACAGAGAAAATCCAAGATCTCCTTGCTTCTTCTTCTTCTATGTCCTTCTCCACATTTCTGACTCCTTTACTGAATTCTCAGCTATGTGGGATGCCTCCTCCTCTTTTGCATTTTATGAGCAATGTGTGTCTACATACGCTTAGCTAGTACTTTGGATTTTGTGGAACAGAAGAGAGGAAGTGGTGGTGTGTAACAGTTTATTTTGAGTAAAACCTGGGTATAGCTTCACGTTTATTGTTTTCAGAGAGTCTTTGGTATTTGGAGCAGAGGACTCCCTCAGGCGAGATATTCATTTTGTGGCTTTTTATTTGGGCTGTGAAATTCTGCTCAGCTTTCACTGGTATCAAAAACTTGAAGAAGGACACATGAATTTTCATTAGACTGTCTTAGGCTGCCTTCTGAAAGCAGTTTCTGCTTACTTCTACTGCAATTTTCCTTACCTTAGATTTTCTGCTAAGACAGAGTGTTTTAGAGATGTAAAGTAAATTTTAGAGCTTTCTATTTAAAATCCACCTCATCTAAGGGTGGGATTTTTATTTTGTTTTTTTTTTTACCCTAGCTTGACTTACTGCATGCATCTGGGGTAGACTTAGATAAATTTACCATGTATCTTCTCACAAGATGATTTTTTTTCTCCCAGCTGATCTCCTGGGAAGATCAGCTCTTTGGGATGGTGTTGGAGAGTAGGATTGGGAAGCAAAAAATCTGGGTTTTCTTCATGTTTGTCTCACCTGTGTGTTGCCAAACAGATTTAATTGAGGGCTCTGCTGTCACTCATGGTGAGGTGAGCAGCTCCTGGATATTTTGAAGATCGTTTTGAATTAAGTGAATTATTCTCTAATATTTCAAAAGAAATAAACTCCCTTGGACTACATTGATCATTTTAAACACATCATAAACAGACGTAGTTGGCTCAGGGGTGAAGTGAAAGCATGTTAACTGCGAACTGCTGAGTGGGTAAACTATGTGACCTGACATTCCTGATACATTAGCTGCTGACACGAAGTATTTTACCACATGATAACTGCTTGACTTGCAAATGAAGAGGCTGCTTTGAAAAGCAGAGAACTCTGTTTCCAGCCCTTGGTGGGGTCCCATGTTTCAGTACCTTCTGAGGTGCCTTGAGGCAGTCCCTGTTGTTTACAGACAAAGAGTGCTGCAATTTACTGACTTTCATGTGAGTTTCTCAGAAGTTCAGCATAAATTCTATCAGAATTCAGCTTAGAGTTTTGAACAATGCCAAACTAATATTTTTTACTTGTTAGGAAAACTCTGGATTTTGCTTGTCTTCAGGGGGACTCTAACAATATCCCACTTTGCAAGTATATTTGATGTCATCTATGACAACAAAGCCTCACAGTTTTCCAGTAGAGTTTTGTTTGTCCTTTTTATCACCTGGTAAGTACTGGATGAGTTTCAATGCAATAACAAACCATAAAAATATATTATAGAATGGAGAGAAGAATAAACTTGTATTGTTTTAGCAACAAATCTGTTCCGCTTTACCTTTCCGAGACACAAAAGCCTGTCTTTTGTTTCAGCACTGGAAAGCCTTTAACCTTGTTTGCAAACACTAGCAATTCATCTTCCACTTTATGTTTATCTGAGCAAGAATATGAAAATTGTTTATACTAAACAAGGAAAAAATGCCTTTTCATACAGGTGAGTGAATATTGAATGGGAGTAATGCTCCTGAGTTTCAGGCGGAGGGCTATTATTTTTATTATCATGTTCATATCATGATCAAAATTGCATAGCTGAGCAAAGTAAGTGGTACTGTAACATTACTGCTAATTGAAAAAAATGTCTAAATGACTTCTTGTGAGGCAAAGACAACCAAAGAATCCATTAGCTCTTGTTTCACTATTAAATAGTTGTAGATCACATATCATCCTCAGATAGGGAACCAAGTTTTAGCCCATTTCCCTGGTTTCCTGACTGTAAAGAGGTGGGCACCATGTGACTCTGAAAAGTAATCATCAGTGTCATGAATAAAGTCAATCAGTAAGTGAGTGACAAAACTCTCAGCTGAATTCAGAGCTTTTCACTTCCAGATATATGTCAATTTTCTTTCCTCCAAACATTTTTCAAAGCCACATATTTTCACCCAGATGGTCCAGATCTCTTATTCTCCTGCCGTATTGCCTTCATTGCAGTTATGCTTGAGCTTGTATTCCCAAGATAAATCACTGCATGCTATTGTGCTTGCATCTTTGCTATAAAAATGTACTCTAAACAAGCCTGGGCTGGGGGAGGACTCATGCACGTTCTCAGTGTGGGAGGGAAAAGGTGTTTTAACATTTCTTAATTTTGTATGAAAGTCTGTATAGACTATGTAACAGTGAATGGCACTATGAAGTTTTATTGTTAGAACTTTGAAGGACCATTACACAAGGGTAGGAGGATATTCTGGTTTTCTCAGAAGCAGCTGTAAAATCCTGACTGCTCTTGCTGCACGGTATTTTGTTTATACTGCAAACAATTTTTTAAAAACTTCATTAATTTTTAACCTTTCATTTTGCTTTTCACCAACTTTCTGTCTTAGAAGTACAGATTCATAAGACATGAGAACAAATATGTCACAATCATAGATTAAATCTGATCTAGCATCTCTTGAAGAGTCATCCCTCCTCAAGTCACCTGCCCAACTTTTCCCTATCACTCTCTACAATCAATATGGAGAAAGGTAGGTACTCCTAGAAGGTGAATAATTCTACTAGATTTCTTTATTCATCTTCAAATTGCCCTCAGAAAGTGTTGATTTCTCTCTTCTAATTTTATGGTGTAGTTAGAAAAACAGCTTTGACAAAATGCTTCAGATTAAATTAATCCCCTGTTAAGAATCTCCTTTTTCTTCAGTGGGAAATATTTGGTTCTGTGACTTGCTTAGAATTCTGAAATGTAACATGATATTCATATTTTTCCTTGGTATAATTAAATTATTAATCCTGGTGTATGCAAGAAAATGGAAGTATTTCAGATTATGTGTGCTTTCACGGACTGCTTGACGGTGAAATAGTAATTTTTAAATTTGAATTCTCTTTATTTTTCTATACCTATCCTTCTTTGCATATGTATTTTTAAGTTGTACGTGATGTGTGTGCATTGCATAATATTTATTATTTGTAATGTATTTTCACCTAACATCAAATTAGGAACAAGTTCTTATTACAAATAGCATTACCAAACCAAATATGCCACAGGCAGTTCCCACTCTGGAAGAAGCTTTCTCTCTTGCATGTAGGTTTCTATTTCTTTTTCTATTTACACAGAAAATTTACATTCTTTTTCTATTTATGTGTTTCTTTTTTGTACTCATATAGTAACTACACTAATGATGTGTACTTCTGTGGCCAGTTCTGTTAGACCAAAAATTGAATTTAACTTTATTTTGTTCGTGGATTTAAGAAAACTACCAATTTTTTTGATAATTAATAAAATCGTATTGGTTGACTTGAGAAATTAAGAGTGGAGAAAGCCTTTCCTTGGACTGTCATGTTTTCACATTATTAAGATTTGGCTTTCCCATTCCCAAAGCATCTAGTTCTGTTGCAAAAATGATTTTGTGTTTAACCATCTGTTTATTCATCAACTTGTAAATAATTTTCTGCTCTGAATATGAGACAAAACAATACAAAATAAATGACATAATTAAAAATGCATATGGAAGTATTTCTTGCTGTAATGCTTTTCCATACACTCCCACCAGAAGTTAGAGGCAAATTAGTTTAAGCATTAACTCTGAACATCTACTAGACTAAGGCAATCCACCTAATTTGTTGTATTTACCTACTGTCCATGCCCACAATAGCACACGGCTCCTTGTAGAACTTGCTGTAATTGTAAAAAGGAAAACACATGAACTATTTTGGTTCAGGACATCTAGATCAAAAAACTATCATCTGATTAAAGAACAAGGACTGCTTAGAACTATGAAAGAATGTTTGTTATTGTTTTAGGACGTGTGTATTGCAGGAGTCATATGATAAGAAAATGACATGGAAAAAGTTTCTCTTTTGGACACCCCTGAATCAGCTGTTCTAATCTTGTTTTGGCATATGCAGGAAAAAGCAATCAGGCAAGTTGTAATATGCTAATCCTGCTTTATCTCCTGATTTCTGTAATCGTGGTGGCTGCTTCTGCTTCTACAGTTTTGGAAGGAGAGTTTTTAAGTATTTTCTGTTGCCTGAAGTTTACAGAACTCTATTTGGGGAATGATTTTTAAAGTAGCATAGAAAAAAAGTGTCAAATAAAGAATATTATTTCCTTCCAGTAGTTTTAATTAATAATTAGGATATCTAACAAGATATTTCATGAACAACAGGTATCTAAAAGCACTCCACTTGAAAGCCTCTAGTTTTGCTTCCTCATTTTGGTAGAAAGGAGGAGCATGCTGATTTACAGAAGTGAACCGAAGGAAATCAAGATACCTTGAGACGTGAATTAAGTTCACAAAAAATATTGTTGAAAATAGAGAATTTCCTTTCCTTAGACTCATTCCAGAAAAATAATTGATAGAGAGGGACCTATATGAAGGATATTTGATGTTGCCATTTCTCGCAGTGAAACAGAATGTTATCTGAAGGACTTGGTGTAAAAGATGTGAAAGGTGTTCAAATGGCATCTGATTTCTGTAGTGCAGAGGTTGTTTAAATGCACATTTCTCACTAATTTCTGCAATTGCCTTCAAAAATGGATGTCCACATTGGATGCCAGTGTAAGGAAAGGCAAACAGGCAAGAGGAGCAATTATTCTCCAAGCTGTAACATGATATTAATTGTTGGAAAAGTTGTGTGGTATTTAGCAGTGGAGTTGTGCAAAACTCAGCTGGAAAGGTTCACAGGAAACCTGGTAAACTTGAAAAAGTTGAAGTTTTTCCTGCTTAGACAGGCCAGTTGGCCCAGACAGCCTCCTGAAAGTCTTTCCAGCCTAAATGATCTTATGATTATATGACACCCTCAAAAGGTAGGTTTTTTTCACTTGAAGTGGGTATTCAAATCAAGGCAAGACAGTGTCTTGGGCCAAACACTACAACACAACGCTACTAGATATTTAATAAAATAATGCTATAAAGTAATGTGAAGATTGGGTAAAACTGAACATGAAACTCTTTTCAAAAATACGGGGAAAAAGATGTTCCCTAAAAAATCCAGCATGGTAAAAAGCCTGAAGGATTTTCCACAAGAACTTTTGCACATATGCATAAGTCAAATTAACAAGAATCTCTTTTCCAGCAAAATTGAGACAATTCGTATGTCAGTAAGACCTACACATATTTGGGATATGTATCCTATGATTAATATCAGTACTATTTCTCATTTTCAGAGAGTTTATTCTTTAACTGAAGTTTTCAACACTGAGACACAGATAAATTGAAGTTAATAGAAGTCACAGTATTAATAAAAATTCATTGTTAAACACATGCTTAATACCCAAAATTTCAGTCCATACAGCCTCTGAAATGGGATACTTGCACATTTGGGTAATTTGTAGCAAAAAGCCAAAGACTGAAACTGTTCAAAAGGCTTTCCTATAATATCCAGCAAGACAAAATAAAATGAGAACAGCATTCTCTGTTGCCATGGAAACATGAATGTCCACTCCAAATTATGTGATGTTTAAAGTTATTTTCTATGCCAGTTCAAACAATTTTTCTAAAATATCATGTTATTTTCACAGAGAGACAACACCCCTGCTGTTCTAAAGTTTAGAACTTCATGAAAACAGACACATAAATGTTGCCTGGACCACCAGCCAAAGACTTTCTAAAATGGAACTTTTTTACATTTTCTTCTTTTGAGTAATAGGAAATGACTAAGCTCAGAGAGCTGAAAATCCCCTTATTGTTGGAAACTGCTCTATTGTTTTAGGCTGAAGACTCACAAGGAAAACAAAAGGGAAATACACAGGACTGGATCACTAAAGAATTCCCCAGCCTGTGCAGGGAAGTGCAGGACTTCACAACCGGGTGGCAGGGTCTTTTCTAAACTTTGCTTTTCTAAACAGTTCAGCCAAGGGCTGGGCTTACAGATCATCGGTTTCTGAAGCAAAACAGGTCTGTATCACAGCTGATGTGAGGTACTGGAGCCCTCAAACAGATGCTGAGGTGTCTCTGCCCACCAGGTGGAGAGAACCTTTGCAGTCATTCCTAACTTGTTTGCAGGATCTCCTTCTCACTGCCCCCAGATAGCACCACGGGCGATCCCCTGGGATGACTCATCCAAAAAGGAAGATTTGCATTCTTTGAGGTTTCTGGGAAAACCCAGATGCTTGAAAGCAGCTGAATAGTGACAGATACACAGTTGGCACCCTCGGGAATACCACCCCTGGGGTGAACCCCAAAGAAAGCTGCCCTTGCAGAGCTGTCATTAAACAGATGCTGCACAGCTCAGCTGTGCCTCAGCACGCTCTTGTTTGAAGGGCCTGCTCTGCAGGAGGGAATGCAGGAAACATCACGTCTCCCGAAATTCACTGATAACACAGAGGAGAAACAACATTCCTTCCCTTCCCAGCGTTTCTGATGGCTACAAAGAGTATCAGGGTGGGATAAAGGCCAGATACAGGTCCCTTATACAAACTGAGGAAGAAAGAGGAGTGAAATTCCCAAAATATAAAGCCTGCAGTATCTGTGAGTTAGGCTGGAGTGGAGAGGGTGACAAGTCAAGGATCTTAATTTATTTTTCTCTTCCAACTTTGCCATGTGAGGCCCAGCAACAATAATGCCTAATGCAAAACTTGCACAGTTTGATTTTGATCCCAAACTTCACGTGGAGAAAATCTCATCAATAATTTTATTTAAGTCAACAGCTCATCCAGCACTGATCCAAACATTCGCACCAATTGTTTCCGACTGGAACAGAGGTTTTCTGAGCTTTATATAAATTACTTCCAGGCTTTTTAAGCTCCAGCATATGAAAGGCAGATAAATCATTAATACATATTGTTGACGTTTATGGCAGCATGCGTCTTCCTTTGCTGCGCACCTCACTGGACCATGGATTCTGCCCAGGCAGTCCAGTACAGGTCTTTGCTGATATTGCAAACAACACAGTTGTTCCATCTAGAAACCTTTATTCAGTAAATGATTTATAAGTGCGACAGATTAAACAGGAAAAAAAGCAGCAACACTGACATAGTGCTCATGTGATGCAAGGCACAGTACCAGATTTCCATGGAGCAGTTCTATGTTTTCATGGTAAACAGCTTTTGAGACTCAGCAAATATTGTTTTGGGTTGCCTCAGGGAGTCAACTCATCTGCACTTGCTCTGACAGTGTCAGATGATAGTTAAGGCTTTTAAACATCACATGAATGAATGTCAGAGCTGCCTGAAGGCTCTCAAGCAGTGTGGGCTAAACTGAATTTTGCCACCTTGGAGATGAGGCGGCAGAAGTATTGCCTGGCTTCCTGGAAAAGAGTGGACAGTTAGAGGGAAATTGATGCAGGCGTGGAGAATGGAGATAGCAAACCCTAAAAATTGTGGTCAGTTACTGCTGCTTCCTCATGTCTTAGTGGAAACCTTCCTTTCTTTTTCACTGACAGTGGGGGATGACCTGGGTTTCCAACCCACTGCTGCAGGCAATGGCACCAGCAGGGCCACAGCCTTTTTACCTCTCCTTTTGCCTGCTCTTTCTCCAAACTGCTTCTTAACTTGCTGCTTCTGGCTTTTCTGTGACAGCATTCTCCTTCCTTGGTTGACACCTCACAGGGCCACAGATTCTGCCCAGGAAGTGAGGCACAGGTCAGGCTGTTATAGCAATTAGCACCATTATTTTTTTCAGTAAGTGATTTATAAACATGGCATATTAGACAGGAAAAACAGGTGGCTTACTTTGCATACATCTGGGTCTGGTTGTGATGAATGTTAAGGAATAACACTTACTAGCAATAAGTAATGCAGCTCTTCTGATCTCCCACCAAAATTGTACCCAGAGACGTCTGCCAATGCCTGTCTAGATCAATCACAGCTGTTGCTTTCTAAAGAAACCATCTCTAACCTAACTTTAGGGAATTTACAATGACAAAGACTTTTTATCCAACTTTCAAACAGAATAGTTTTTCTCCTAAGAGCTGAATTTGCTCTAGATGTATTTTATGACTCAGCACTCTGCCCTCATAAGTCCCTGTCATCACTGGTGACAGAGAAAGAACAGAAATGTGTCATGCAGCTACATTGTTAGGACTTAAGTGAACCCAGAAGGAGCGTTTAATCTTTAGACCAGAGGCTAAAATGGTAGCATGATAAATTCACAAGCATCTGGACTGTGCAGTGACTTTCAGACTTGATGGCAACCTGAGGCTGCAGAGTGAATAACTGATGAAAATCTCAAAATGTGTGTGTGGGGAGAAGTGTGAAAGAGACCAGCTACAGGCACATTTTTTAGGCAGGAAAAATGCTGTCTGTTAACAACAGTTCATGTGAGAGCACTCTGGTACTTTATGTGTCTGACTCTCCACACAGAAGCAATGGGGGCAGGAAGGGGTAGCACAGGGCAGCCAAAATTCTGGGAGATCAGATCCAGGCTGGGGCTGTGCGTCTCCACTGCATGAAAGTCAAAGGGATCGTACACGGCTGCTGAAATCACTGACTCATTTCAGTGCCATCATATGCCTGTAACTAATTCAACATGCCTGGTGCCTGGAATAGTGGTGTAGGCGTTCAGACAACATGTTCCTCTGAGAAAATACAAAGTGAGACAAGAGCTATGCACAGCCCTACTTACCACAGCTTGTTCTTGCTAAATTATGGGCCTCCAAGAAGTTGGGGGTCAATGGGAGGGCTGTAGCCCCAAAGAAGGACTTAAATGCATGTAAGCAGACAGCGAAGAAATATCTGAGAACTTGAGCTTGAAACCAGTCCAAGATCAGGCTTCTTCCTCTCTGCGTGACTGTGGCTGTGCGAAATGGCTGTGGAGCAATGTGGGACAGGCAGGACAGTGCATCAGGACCCCATAAGAGCACATGCAGCATAAGACTGTAAAGGTCATCTCAAAGCTAGTTAAATATGCTAAATCCAGGCAGGGCATCCAAGACAAAAATTTGACTCAAGACTACCTGTTTACAGGCACTACAGAAGCATCCTCTGCACTTCCCTGGGAGCAGAGGAGACCTGATCATGTGCCACATGCAAGGAGACACACTCCCACTGCTTGCTCAAGGATGTGTATGGTTCATTTACAATCACTGTCTCATTCTCAGTGAACTTCTTTGTGCTGAAGCATGTTAGCACTTAGAAAAAACCAGAAAGCTGTGGACTACTGACCCATATCTGCATAAAGCCTCAAATTAATCTTCCTCTCCTGCTCTTTTCCATCCCCAGCGATGACTGAAAATAAGAGAGAACAGTGATTAGATTATTTTACTAATCTTTATCCTATTTATTAAATCATGACTTTTTATCCCCCACTGAATTGCATAACCATACTATTGAGAAGGGTAATATTATCCATTTTTATTTCAAAATGCTCAATAAAAGGAATGTCTATGACACATTTCAGCGGAAATTAGACAATGATACTTTTGTACTCAGAAATGAGATGTGTTTTTATCTTCCCATGCTTAATATTCATGCTAATTTACAACACACTTTTTTATTGTTATCAGAGAAGCATATTCTTTAGGTATAAATTTGATCTACTGCCTGCTAACTCAGGATTACATGAACATGGCTTTGGCCCACTTCTTTTTGTATTCTCTTGTGTGCTGCCATACTGTGCAAGACAATAAAAATATAAAGATCTTCCTGAATATTTTTCCTCTCAGGTTTTTTTAAACCTACAGAAAATCCCGGTTTGATGTGGGCAGATGACACAGGGTTATTATTCCATTCTCTTCTATCAGAGGTGGATCTGAAGCTCTTTTTACTCCAGCTTGCTTTATACTTTATTTCATAATGTTTTATTATACTGGACTTTTAATCACTCAAAATCTGATAAAAAAAGGCATTCTCATGGCTGTAATAGAGCATCTTGCAATTCTCCTCCTCCTGATCATATTAGGTATGTTCAAAATTATCCAAAGCTTTTTCTGTCTCAGTTTAGGGATTTGTATATACATCTAAATCACAAAACTCTCCCATCACATTGAGTTTTTTAAACCTGTAAATCCTATGAACTTTCCTTTAACCACCAAAAGACAGATGAAGTATTTCCATTAGGATTTTAGAGTACTCTGTACATAAGAGGTTCAATATGTGCAAGCTTACTTGAAAAAGCAGGGTTATTTATTGTTAATCACCTGCCCTGATAGTTGCCTTCTGGACAAGCTTCCTTTTTAAAAGAAATGAAAAAATAAAATTTAATCTCTCTAGTTGATGCTTAGCTATCTTCTTCTCCAGGAGCTGTATCAACCACCTTAGCCACAGTTAAGGAGACAATTACTCACTCCACTTCTATTTTCTGGGTTGCTGCTGTTTGTGTTTTCTCTCCCGGGATGAGGATTTTAGCAGGATCTCAGGAGGTGAATGCTGTCTGAGCACGAGGACACTACACCTACAGACTTAAACACTTTGCATAGTAGATGTTTTAGTAAATACAACAAGCAGGTGAGACAATGAAATAATACATATTATGATCTGGTTTTAATAAAGACACGTGCTGTTTTTATATACTGGTAACTTCTCAGCAGAATACCACAAAAGAGAAGGGCTTTTTTTTTTTTCCTATATGCCTGTCCGTTAATCTAAGTAAAGAATGGCAGATACAAGTATCTCAAAAGATGCCTATGAATGTCATGACAGAAATTTTTTTCCCCTGCTGAAGAGATTCTGATGTTCAATGATTAAAAGTGCAATGCACCTGTGCTGTGCACCAGTGACATGTGCATTTCGAGATCCCTCTCCAGGCAGCAGCTCTTCTCTGGAGACCACCACCACCCTTCATAAAGGATAAAACCTTAGAGAAGAAGGCTTTGATATAGTGCCTCTCTAACAGAATCTCTTTGGTGCAACTTTTGGAGTGTTATGCTACAAAAACTGCGGCTTGGACCTTAGTTGTAAAGGTTAGGTTGTAAAGGAAAACTAGGTACTAAGTACCTCTCCTCAGTTTAGGCACTGAATAGCATAGTTCATCTTGCTTTTCACAGTTACAGTAAAATATGAATTTTCCCACTGGGACAGAAAGTAGAAACAAATGGAAACTATTTGAATTTTCCAGTGCTAATTCAGCAGATCTGTGTTTAAACCCACAGATATGCACTGACTTGTTCAGTAAGCCAACATTAAGTGTCAGAAAGAGGTAACATTAGTGTACCTGGCCAAAGTCCACAAGAGTGGAAGAATACTACGTTTAATTTTATTTTAACATTTAATTTTATTTACATTTACATTTAATTTTATTTTAATACTTATGTATTAAAAATTCAAAATATGAATGAATAGAAAAAAAATAGCATGGTACATGGATATTACAGAGTAAATATGATTAAACACCTCAGAAATTCTGGTAGATTCCAGATTTAGAGCAAGGTCAGGATCAAAATGGTTTATCTGCTCAGAAAGAGTGAAAAAAAAAAGAGAAACAAAGTGGGGAATCAGTGGTCTAAGAATCACAGGCAAAGTCCTCCAAACTCTTTCTTAACCCTTCCTCATTATCCAAGTGGCAGCCAGCAAGTAACAGATGTTTTTTAATGGCAAGATTCTTGATTTTCATTCTATACACAATTCCTTATAACAAATTATTATCATCTGAGACTTGTAGGAATGGATGTTGCTCTACCAGTAAGTCTGGTTTCTATTGTCATCCTTTCTCTTCATCATTTATTTTGTGGTATTGCTCAGGTATGATACACTTCCAGTTAACAGGAAAAAAAAAAAGGAAAAGCTATGCCTTCTTTTTTTTTTTTTAGGTCATTGACTTTGTGTAGTGGGAAAATTCACTATTGTATGACTTTGCCAGTAAATCAGGCCAAATGATTTTGTAAAGCCAAATGCTTGGAAACATGGTCAGCTGATTAAGGCACTGGGCTGTGACTCAGAGGATCTGGATTCAGTTCCTGGCACTTACTGCATCACCTTGGGCAAATCACTTTACTGCTTTTATCCTTGTGATTCCAAACGTTGAAGAACCTTGGCAACATTTCTTCTGCCCTCTGCCTGCCTCCCTCCTCCATGGGCCACCAGTGCATCCTACAAGCTGTACACAACTGAGAGAGAGGGGCTTGTGCTCAGGACGAAGCTCCCTGTCACCAGCTGAAATGAAATATATATATATATATAAGAAATTATTTTGCTGCCTTAAAGGCACTCTGAGTTGGCCCTATAGGTAAATAAACTGTGAAGAAAAAGCCAAAGCTCTCCTTCAGAAAGCCAGCTCCATGCCTGCCCTTACTTCCATCGTTGCCTCTGTGGCAATGAAAGCAAGCCTTGTATTGTTAGCAGCGGCAGGAGCGGAGCCGCTGCTTCTGTTTCTGCTGATAAATATTTCTACTGCCAAAGCAGCACCTGCAGTGCCAGCAGTCAGAGGGTGCCTGCAGACACCCACCGAGCGTGGCTCCCCTGCTCTCAGGGGGCTCTGTTTTGGACTGGGCTCCAGAGCAGCAGCATTTCCCTCGGGAGGCTGTGCATGCCTCCACAGCTATTCCTGGGTATGATCCTTTCCAAGCTGTCAGGAGAGAGAAGCAAAGGAATCGCTTCTCAACCTCGGATCTCCCAAGTATCCTTAATGGGCATGCATCCAGACGTTTTCATTAATGTAAGTAGCAGCTAACTAAACTGGCTAATAAGTTGTCTCTGTTTTTCACTCATTTTCAATCAACATAACTAATCAACATGCCAGAGAATGCAAAATACTGTACAAACCCTTGAGAGGAGAAGCATTTTTAATCATCATGATTGTTCATCTGTTGATAAAAAAAGTGTCTTAAAATTAATAAAATGATAGCTTGTGATGCTGAATCTTTAATAGCATATGGAAAGCACATTCAATACAGAGTGGAAAAGGGCATTGTGGGATATGCTCTGAATCACAAATGTACTGATGTGAAAATTCAGAGGGCTCAAGGCACAGTGATGGACAGTTAAAGATCTAATGTAGTTAGAAAGGAAATATGACCTGGAGGTGAAAATTTAAACTGAGTTGAACATACATATAAGTAGGTGACAGTAATAAAGAGGAATAACACAGTTAATAATGCTTGGCATTTGTATCCTTTTGCATTTAGCAAGCACTTTATAAATCTGAATGAATAAAGATGAACTAGGTCGTAATAAGGTTAATATTATAATTCACATTTTATATATGTAACAGCTGACACAGAGAGAAATCAAAACCAATATTACCAAAAGACACCTGCTTTCATTCTGATGCTCAAAAGCCCATCTATCCTTCGCTGAAAAGTCAAGGTTCCCAGACTTCGAGAAAGCCTATTAATTTTAGGTGTCTTAATTCTCAAAAAATATAATTGCCCATATGTATACAGCAAACCTTTGCAAAACTGCTAATGGAAACCATAATGATTACACCATATTAGGCTTCTTGGTCTCAATTTGTCTAAGTCAGTCAGCATGGACATCCTTTACAGCTAAGGAATTTTCATTAGTACTGCCAATGGAGTCTAAGGTATGATTCATCACATCTTAAAGTGACTGCTTTAAACAAGCCAGATGAATTACACCTTAAAAATGCATGTTTCTCTGCATTTATCATAAAAGAGAACCTGCCTTGAGCAGAGCATCTGTGAAGGCTACAGTCCCTGTTCTGGGGCTCTGAAAACACTCAGTGTTAATGGGCTGCTTTTATGACATTCTGCCCTGGATACAAAGCCAGTAGCAGGTAAATCCTATGCACACAGAGATGTTTCTGTTCTCTAACATATATTCTGATAATAAATTCCTCATACCTGTTGGATAGTATAGAGAGTATTTGACAAAATTTCTAGAAAGATACACACACTTCCATGACATATGAATAGTTATAGAACTGTTCAGCACGGTCATTTACTGCTGGCATTCTCAAAATAATACAGCTGAAAATCTGACCTGTATTATGTTTATTTGGTAAAAGTTCTTTTTCAGCCAGAGAAAAGATGAGTGTGTCATTTTCAATGTTTGTGTTCATTGGAAGCATTTTCTCTCAGAAGTGTTGAAAACCCTGCTGTATATACAAAGGCCATCTAGAAACTAATTTCACAACTCCATTTCAGAGCGAGCCTCACTAACCCAGGTTATCTTTTTAATTATGATTAATTATCCTGTCAGCTGAGATGAAAGACATTAATAAAAACACAATTTTGGAACTGGTCACAGAGAAGTTCATCTGTTGTTTCAAATCTTTTTCTGCTGGAAGTATTTGCTCCTGGTAAAGGGATGAACTGCTTTTTGCCTAGGGTACTTAACATATACGCAAGATTCATTGAAAAACTGAGTGTTTCAATACCAGTAAAAAAGGTTCCTGTAAAGTAAGTAAAAGCCTGAGATGTGGTTTTGAAGACCCAAACTTGCATGTCTCTGTAATTGTGCTGCTTCCAGAAAACCACATTTTCCAGCTCAAGACATTTCTAAAAAGAAGAATTAAGGTCAGATATTGCAAGAGGAAAAACATTGTGTTTTATCATCTGTGAGGCCAATAGCTCCAATGAGCAGTAAACGAGTGCAGTGGCAGAGCCCAGTTTGGGTGAGTTGTCTGCACAATCACGTGTGTGTGTTCATCCTGCACCCACGTGTTGACGTACACTGTGGCCAAGCACCACAGCAGCCTGGCAGGATCCAAAGGCGTTCCATGTCCTCAGTGTTGGCAAGTGCTTGTGTATGTTTGGTAGCATGAGAGGGAGAGAATGACCTTGTCATAGGTTATGCTAAGGTTTTTGCTTTTCCCAGCAATTCAATATATTAGCTATTGATTTTCCTATTGATGATTCTGGGTGCTGGGCAAAGGTGGCAGAGGGCAACAGGATAGTATTATTTGTTCATGGCAAAGAAAATTTGAAAAATTCCTTTTGAAAGGAAGTTTAATGAAGGAATTAAAACCTTATGAGTGTGAGTTTAATACGAATATGAGAAGAGGCAGATTGAAAGATTTGCAATTCTCAGATGAGTGGGTATGGTTCTGACATAGTATTTACAGTGGTTCTTAAAAATTCTTTATCCTTTCTTCTCTCTCATGCGAGGAGAACAGCTAAAGTAGCCATGAGCTGCTAAATAGTAAAAAAATACTCCTGATTAAAAGCAGATGCTATAATTTGTGACTTTAATACTTCAAGAGAAGGAAAAAGAAAGTAAAATAAAGTAAAGACAAAATCTTCCGTACTAGCACCCTGTGCAGGTTTCAGTCTTCATTCGTTAACTCAGATTTTATTCTGGATTCTCCACTGAATTCAGAAGAATATGTTCTTATTGGATATGGCAGTACATAGCTTCAGAAACTTCTAGAATTTTATCTATTTGATCACAGATTAATTCTCCCCTCAAACTATTCCAAGAAAGTGGTCAAAAGGTCATATAGATATCAATGGAAGAGTATGAGTGCCTTTCAAAAAGCTTTGCATCAGTCCCTAAAATGTAGAAAGGTTGGAAGTATTTTTGAACAATAGTTCAGTGAATAAAAATGCTTATATAGTTTCTGTGAGCAGTCCAGGAATTTTTTGCACTCATAAGAGGTGCACTGGAGAAAAATCTATAGTCTTATGAGTAGCATGTTCCCTTGGAAAGAAATGATCCCAAATTCCCTATCACTAGAGAAAATGTCTGACAAATAAATGACTACATGAAAAATAAAGAGAAGCTTCTTTTCTCTGTTTTTCTTGAAACATGAAAGTCACGTTATAAAGTCATCTGTGGGACTATGTCCAGTGGTGAGTTTCTCAGATGAAGACTTTTAAAATGAATACCTCTAGGATTTGGATGTGGAATTGATAGGTGTTTTGGGAAGACTGCTTACTCAAGAATTGGGTACTTTAAATTGGGCATTTAAAATTCTGGAATCAAGTTTATAAATTTTGCCTTTGTGTGTGTGTGTCTTTGTGTGTATTTTTTCTTCCTTTCTTTTCTTCTTTGTGATTTTATATTAAAAATGAACACGAAGGAGTTGTAGTAATAGAAATGATGTTACTTTCAATTTTGGTATAGCGTAGCAGGAATTTCCTATTATTCTAACTTGCCTTTTTATTATTTTGATAGAAACACTTGCAGCCAGCAGATGAATAATTTTAATATCACTATCCAACTCCTTCCTTTTGTCTTTACACAACTATGTTGTAGTAATGGCCCTGCACAAAGGAAAACAAAGACCTGGGTTTATGCTACCAAACTTTATACATTCTGCTGCAGTGATTTAAATTAGGACCTTGTACATCCTGGACTTTCATAAGGTAGATGAAAACAGACATTCATCAACAGAGGGCTATTTAGCTTCTCTGGAACCAGAATTGCCTTTCTCTCTTGGTCTAGGACAGTAATAAAGATTAATTGGTACTCGTGATGACTTGGTCTTCTATCAAGAACTTGCCTTGCACCAACAATAATTAGCTGTAATGCTTCAGAAATTGCCACCAGACTCCAAAACCTGTGTTATTCTTTTCATGGAAAGAACTCTGAAAGACTTGACTGCAAGCCTAATTAAAGGTATCAGAATCTCAATTTTGGTTCATACTGAGGATTTAGAAGTTGGGTCATGTCCAGAACCTAGCCACCATTTTTTAAAGAATGCATATAAAACTGGAATTATGCATACTTTGGTGCACATGGTGGCAAATGAGATAGAGGGAAACACAGCCCTTTTTAAAGAGCAGATGGGTGAACCAGCCAATTCATGTTTTACAGGCTTAAATGATTGCTGGCTCAGACATTGTTATGGTAGTAAATAAGATATTTTATACTACAAGTAGAAGAAATAATTTGAATTATACATCTAAGTTTGATTTTAAAAAGAAATGTAAACATTTGAGGGAAAATCTTAGTACAGCCAATGAAAATATTTGAAGATGCAGCAGTGGTCAGAAATTATTTCCTGTGTAATTTAATGTAATAGAAACAAGTACGAAAGTGCTGAGAAGATACTGAATAAAATAACTGTAGATTCTCAGCTTGAACATAGCTCTAGACATCTGAACTCAATATATGTAACAGAATCAAATTGAATCAAAGGCAAGAAAGAAATTAATGTTATAGAGAAAAATTTACATCCAAAGAAAAAGGAAAATTGGGGGCTCTCTAAAATTATTAAGGGTAAGTAATGGATGAAAAGCTTAGAGGAAATAATGAATGAGCTATAAACAGTAAAGCAGATGTTCCACTACAATTTGTCCCATAATACAAGAGGGAGGAATAATCAATAAAAAATTTGAAATAGCATATTGTGCACTGCTCAGAAGAAGTGACTCTGGAAAACACCCACATATCTTGTAAATGTAGTAATTTCAAGATGTTCTTGCTATCCAAAAATTTGAAGCAATACACAGAACTCTCACTTATGGCAAACATATATTTAAAAAATGGAATAAATCTATGCAAGATAATATAGATCACTATATTTTAGTATGTGAAAGTTTGTGGACAGATCAGTTCTCCTCATGGGATTTATTACACCTTGTTCTAAGTAACCTAATGTTGGGCAATTTCTAAAGAAAAATTCCAAATGAGATGGGCTTCTAGCTAGGCAGATATTAGGGACCTTTTCATCCTTTTTGTATTTCACTTTGTAATTCTGACCTTGTGAATAAAGAGCTCCATCCGTCTGATATTCAACAAAGTGATAGCTGGTATAGTAAGTCTCCCAATTTATAGGGCAGATATATTCTAGTAGCATATGCTGCTAGAGACAGAGCCAGCAGTGACATCTAATCACTGTGAGAAAGCTCATTCTGACTTTGCTGCCAACAATTTAGGTTAGATAACAGACGTGCATTGACTTGATAGCAGGTGGATAAAAGGGTATAAACTGTGTTTTGTGCCTTCTGTCTGTATTACTTATAGATTAGCTGATTTGGGGGATTCAAGAGAGATTGTGTCATACGAATTTAGTTTCTGTGAGGGTTGAGTACTTGTGAAAGATGGCAGATTGGTAGCGTTCGATTTGAAACTCTTGATTTAACCATAAGACTGATAGTTATGTGGAGATTGTCAAAGCTTTTTAATCTGTAGATGACAGGGTAACCAAAGCGTGCAGAAGATTGTCTCCAACATCATTAGTGTCTAGTTTCCTCTTATTTTTACTATTTGGCTCTCTAACATTGCTGCTCATGAGACAAAACCAGACAATCTATATTTAACTTTTTCATTTACTGATTGGGGAGTTCCTTAACCAACAATTTTTCAGACAAAAGATGAGACCAATTGCAGTGAGGAGAGAAAAAACGAAGCCATATGTTTTCTGACAGGTTCTTGCTGTCCATAGCTCTGTTTGTTTTGAAATGTGCTTTGAAATAAAACTCGTTGTCATGCTACTTGAAAGCGCTGTGATTTATAAACCAAAACTGTTGAGTTATTCCTGAGTAATAAAGACAATAAAAAAGGAAATGTCCCAGACTAGCATTATCAGAAGGAAGACCTAAAAATGAGAATGTAGTTAATTCCATTTATTCTCTGGCCTTCTTGTTGACAAGTACAGAGAACCTAACAACATTACTGTTGGTTCATGCCATTATATGACCCCTCAAAAGTGGATTGAGTCCAACAAATCTACCAGAAAAACAGTTATCACATGACAAAATCTTTCATCACAGTATAATCCAGTGCAAATCTGAAGCAGCAACCTAATAAGCTATTCTGTGTTTGCAATTTCTTATTGAGTTTAAAAAAGGGTAAAATTCAGATGGTTTACAGAAATGTTCTTAAGAAGGCAAGGCTAAATGATTCTGCAAAGAATTCTTCATAAGAAGAATAAGAAGAAATTCTTCTGCAAAGAATTCTTCATAAGAACCTCGGGGATGCAGTTTTTTTTTTTTTCAGTGAAGAATGACTTAGAAATATCAGACAAAAGGACCAAGCATGGAAGTGAAGGAAGTCAGTCCAGAAGGTCCAAAACTCACAGCTTCAGCTATGTCACATTTACAGACGGCCTGGTGGCTTGGGGTGAACAGAAACAAAGGAGGCTTTTAATGACCCTCTGCAGGGCCATAGCTCTGGCTGTGCCTGGTTCCCACCTGACAGTCAGGTGCCTGCAAGGACTTTGTTCTTGCTTCTCTTGCCATTTAGCATTCACACTCCCATATATCCATTTGCTCTCTCCTCACTACTGAAGAGCTGTACACACACAGACAATATGGAAAGTGAAGCAATATTGTACGGCAACAAATGTATTATGGTATTTCTGTTTTTTTAATATAAAAGGCCAAATAATTAGAAGACATTCACCTCTTTTAGGACTTCACACAATTCCTATTGTAACCAGAGAACAACTTCCACTTCACTTCCTTCATAGACTGGGGTGAACAATGTGCTTAATCTGGCAGAACTTCACATAAACAAGATAAGCCTTCATCACACAGTTTCTCAGCTCAAAGGATAACAGGCAGACTATGACAACGAACCAGAATTTAACACTCCCTGGGGAGAGTAAAGAATAAATTCCAAGTATTTTTTCTTGTGTATATTTTATGAATACCCATTTTAAAATGACAGCTGTAAAAGAAGAAATATTCTTCTGCTATGAACCATGCAGGAGAAAGCTTTCGCTAGATCACAATTTTATTTTGTCATTTATATCATTATTAAATTACATTCCTAAGGAATTGCTTTTATTTTATAAGTTACATGAACATGGGACACTTGCTTTATATCTGGACAGTTTCCATCTTGTCAGGTGAAACTACTATTATTTCAGTTATTACAATTCTAGCTCATACATTCAAGGATTTCTAGAATGTAGTACTTTGAAAGAAATGAGATGAGGGGTTTTTTTTAAACAGATATTTAAGTCATAAGTGATAGTCTTTTTTCTGATTAAAAGCAACAAGGATAATTAGAGGCAAACTAATTGGTGAAAAATAGATATCCGTTCAACACCATCAAAAAAGGTATCTAAAAATAAAATGCTTGACAAAACAAAGAGCTTAAGAGACCAAAAGTTTTACATTCTGCCTTTAAATTTTTAGAGGCCATCAATGAAGTGCTGAAATGTTACAATACTATTTCTGCAAGTGTCTAAGTACTGAAACTTCATTTTTATTTGCCATTTCTACACATAACAAGACTGACAGAGTTACTTTAGGAAATGCAGCCAAATGTACTGACACACCTTTTATATCTTTTTATTTAGCTAAATTTTTTATTACTTAAAATCTTAGCTATTCAAAACTAAGGATCACATTGATGTAAGGAAAATGCACAGTACAAAATATGCCATGAGAGGAAACAACTACAGTCAATATACCTGCATTTGTGTCTGATGTTCTAAAATATCCCACCAGAGCATTACATGGGCACCTCTATAAACTTATGGACAAATTCCAGTAGGTTTTACTGGGACCTGGGTTTTATCATTTGTCTTTTCTTTAACTTTGCCTGGACAATATTTTTTCAGGGAAGATAATGCACTCCTGTGGAACCAGGTTCAAACTGGTGTAATTGGGCTGTGTTCAGTGTCGTTGCATGCAGGATGGGTTGACAGACATATTCTGAAATGGATGCAGCACTTGCAGCTTTCAAATATTAGTGTTACTAATAAATAGATGACTACTTACTCTATTTATTAAACTTTCTAAAACCCAAACAGCAGCTGTAGGAAAAGGAAGATTTATCTACCAATAAAAACCCAAAGATTACATTTACCAAATCCCCATTCTTTATTGTAATGAAATTTGTCTTTCAGCTTTTAAAATGCATTTATAGAGCCAGAAATGTATTCTGGTCCACTGTCTTTGAGATGAATAACCACATTATTACTTGCCTGTCAAATCTAAGTACGGTTGTTAATAACACACAGACAGCTACTAAAAATTCAAAACATGGGAGGTTTCCTTTGGAGAAAATTGCAGTTTTAACCTCTGATTTCTCTTCTGAATCAATTACTTACTTTAATATGCACCTTGCAATAGCTGATCTCCAATCAGAAGTGAAAAATTTTTGAAAGGATTCAAAGATTTTTCAAACATACCTATGGAAATACACTGCCAGAATTTTAAAATTCCACAGCCTGTAATCTATAGAATATCTGTCCCCTGCACATTATCCAGTAAGCATAGCAGAAGACTTACTTGATGGTAAATATTTTAAGGTATTTTTTAAACTTTGGACTTTTGTTTTCTATGTAATCTATATTTGTACTCAGAAAACTGGACATCTAAACCAGGATTCTTTTTTGATGTCGTATTTTAAGAGTTTTACTTTAGTATTTTTCATTAAATGAACAAAAAGAAAAGATACTCCACACTTATGATAGATACAAGGAAGAGCCACCTAACCTAAATATAACAATATAGGTTATTTCCCTGGTGTGAACACATTCAACCTGAAAATTCTAGATCAAAACTTCCCGACAGTTATAAGAACACCTTTCTACTAATTTTTCTACTAACCAATGTAAAAAAGTCAACCCATTTTGGACTTAAATTTCAGTCCAGTGTGACTATTTCATTAACTTCTGGAATCCCTTTGTACCTTCTGAGTGATGGATCTGGAGCCTAGTATCTCTGCACTATTTTCTTTAGCTTCCCATCCAAATAATTTTATTTTTTAATGAACTATAGCTTTGTGATTCCTGGAATGCACTATGGAACTTCTGTGAGATAAGTAAATGTAAGTGAACTGCCCAAGCCATAGAACAGAGATAACGAAGAGTGAGAGTCCTTCATATGCCACCCACGTATTGCAAAACTTTTTTCCTGAAGATTTTAATTTGCCATACTCAACAAACCAAGCTGATCACCCACCAGGGAAGTGCTTGGAATGGTCTTCTGCTGACCAGATTTATTGCTAGTTTTTAGGTTTTGGAAGATTCAATTTGAGGAGGAAGATAAAAATCAAGCTGCATAATTAGGCTCATTCACTTATCACTTCCTTCAACCTTCCCTATTTCACATTATAACAGTAGAAAAGTCTTGTGAGGGTCTGCTTCAAGTGTATTGCAGCTACAGACTCAAGCTAAGTCTCAGTCTGAATTTTGGTGTGGAGAATCCAACCAAGTGTGCAATGGCAGATCTTCAGCAATGTCTCCACAGAAAAATGAGAAGGGAACTCACAACTGAGGTGCTTCTAACATCACTCTGCAGAGCAGGTAAAGATAGCACAAGCATCTACAAAGGCCTTCAGGGCTTGCTGAAGTGGTTAAAAAGAATTTACTTTAAAAGTAGCATTACAGGTCCTTTGTAATTTATCAAGCCTGAGTTAAAAATATCTCAGTCATATTTTTCTGATGGCAACACCAAAAGATTTATATAAAATATAATTTTTGCAGTAAAACAAGAATATTGTTAGTAGGATACCTTTCCAACCTTATTCAGCAACATGGTAGTCCTAACCCATGTTCACATTCATTCAATTTAGCATCACATGTCAAATCAACCAAACGAATATCTCACATTTGAGGTGTTTCATCACTATGTTTACAAAAATTGTCCCAAGAGGTTCTGTTCATTATTAAAAATTTCACTGATATGGTCCTCATGTGTTTGCCTCCTCATCTATGCATTTGCCAGCTCTGGAAAACCTAATCACACTGCACTGCCAACTCTCCTTTCAAGAAAGTCAACAGATAATTATGCAATCTGTTCATGCAGTGCAAATAACTTGGCATTCTGGGAGGCTACCACTGTGATGGGAAATAATCCGTACTTTGTGGGGATGCGAACACCTTAGGTAAATTCAAATTCTATGCTCTTCTAATGCCACCATATGAGGTGGCAGTGGCAACATGCAAATATTTTTAAAATTACAGAGTTGGCTTTGAGGTTGGATTATTATTTTTGACAGCTCTTTCAGATATTACACTTGGTAAAGCACAGTGTACATCTGCATGACATGCTGCTATTCAAACAAAAGCATCTGCCTTCTGTGGTATCTTATGCCTCCAAAAAGACTGCTGCATGAAAAGTCTACAGCTCTCTCCCCCACTCCATCAGCTTGCCTCATTACAGTCAAATTCCCTTAAAGTATATAAAGCTATTTATTTTTCCCTAAGGCTATTGCACAGCCTTAAAAAAATAAAAGTTACTCTTGTGATACAATGAATGGCTTCTTAGTTGAATAGCTCTATTCTCAATTATTTCATTTAATATATATCTACATGACCTGCTACACTCTACAAGCTCCAGAAGAACACAGGGGCAATGTCTTTGGCTGATCAAAGATGTTTTATGAAATGATTGACAGTTACAAGTGGACAGACAGTTACAAATACAGCAAAACCGAGCACAGTTGCTTTGTCAGTTGTCTTTGGATAAATAAAATACCCCTCCACAGATATCCAACTGTTGGAGTATCTTTTCAACTACTCATATAATGAAAGAATTTATTGTGCTTGTATGCCTGATGATCTATGTTTGCATACATATGATTCATATATCATGTGTGTACACACTTAAACATGACAGGAATAAATACATTTTAACTTGCAGGTAATAAAGTGGGAAGAAATATTAAACCATCAAGGGACATAGAAAAACTGTGGTATAAGAGAATCTTAACTTCATGTAAGATTAATTTGAATAAATGTAATTTTCTATAGCTACCTTGTCATGATGACTCATCATTCTCCCATAATTAATTTACAGTAATAAAATCAAGATAAGAGGAGGTTATGAGGAACAGAAGTGTATTTCCTTCTTGTTAGAAGGGCAGTTATAGAGAATCTTCTGAACATAAGCAAGATGCATCATGCTTCCCAAAAAAATGATTACTTCAAAGTATAAAATGAGGGAAATACAGAAGAGGATTAGGCTTTGTCCTTTGGAGTATAAAAAGATTCTCCATAATTTTTTCAGCAGCAAAAAAATGGCAATACAAATAATATGCTGTAAGTGCAGTGGAAAAGAATGCGAATAACCTTGAACCAGCCTTGTAAAACGCTGCCAAAGGCCCATCAACACCTTCTTATTAGAGCTGCAGCAATAACTCTCGAGAGACTCAAGCCCCTCTAAATTTGTGAGCTCACTGAAATCAACAATAAGATCCCCACTGGTGAGGGACCATGAAACTGTACCACTGGGCAGCTCATTCATCAGACACTTTCAAAGTACTCAAGGTGGAAAAGCTAAACAAGCTGATGAAAATGGATGCTGCACAAAAGACTGCTGAATTAAAGCATCCTAAAATCAAAATGGGATTCTTTTTGGCAGGGGACCACAGGGAGATACAGTGAATAACAGATGAGTACTGGGGGTGAGGAGGTGAACAGATGATTTGGCTAAGCCCAGGTAGAGTTTAAATTTTCTTTCCTTTGTTTTTGATGTAAATATACTGTATAGGAAAGATAATAGAGAAAACACCAGAAAATAAATTTCTTCTTACTGCTTGGGAAGAATGATGTTCTAGCTAATGTTGATAATGTCCAGAAGCAGTCTATGTAGAAAAAAAAAAACATTGAAATTGATGGGGGGAAAAACAAAACAAAACAAAACAAAACAAAACAAAACAAAACAAAACAAAACAAAACAAAACAAAACAAAACAAAACAAGCAAACAAAAAAACCTAATGAAAAGTGCTTTCCAATTTCATTATAAGTTAGCTAATATTTTTTATTAAAACATCGATTTTTGGCAATTTTTTATATCTAAAGAAAAATTATTTATGGCTGAAATATATTTTTTTGACTTCTCTAATCAATGGATATAAATACAAAATTCTAAGCCTCAGATTATACCATCTTAAAAAATAAATAAATAAATAAAAGCAGCTCAGGCAAACCCTTTACATGCTTGTTTCTTCCCATTAGCTGTAAAGATCTTGACAGTGAACAACTTAGATGTAAATGCCTGCATGATGGATGTCTAAAGGTAGGCGAGGGATCATCTCATCTGTCAGGACAGGCATAAAAATTCCCTTTCCTCTTCATCAGAACAAACACTGCAAAGTCAGAATTTACGTCTCTTTGGCAAAAGTGGTGCAACAACCTAAGAAAATCTTGCTCTCTGATTTTTCTTATGCACATTTAGAACAAAATAAGGGGCATAAATGTTTTCAATAAATTGGTGTTTTAAACAGAACGTTTTTATTCACAGTACCGCTGTTACTAATGATTCTTAAATCTTCCACTGTCACTATTGTTAAGCCCACCAAGCTCAACATGGTCTGAATTAGAAGAGTAACTGTAATCTTCTGCTGTGGATTGATCAACAGGGAAGGTCTCTTCTCTCTGGTCTTTCTGGGCAAAATTTACCTTCAGAACTTGCTTTTTGTGATGAATGCTTGTAGAAGTAGTGTCAAACCACTACACAACTGTCTAGAAAAAATCTTCAGGCTACTTCAGATCCAGGTAGGTTTCTTGACATCTCTCTGGTTAGGTACCCTTCCCATTTCTCATGGTTCAATGAGAAATCTGGGCATATCTTTCACAAAGGAGATGGAAAGAAAAACTTTCCATCTGTCTGTGTGTTGTTTTGCCATCCCTGGAGGTTTTTTTCGTCCATTCATAACCAGGTCTGAAAAACTTATTTAAACAAATACGAGAAGTTCCTACTCATTTTACATGAATGAGTTCCTGGTTATAGCGATGGCTCTAATCAGCAGTTCCTTGAAGGAAGAGGCTTTGTAATCCAGTAACTGGCTTGTTTCAGGAGGGAGCAGCCATCTGGCCAGTGAGCACACATGTATGTTTGGACAGTCAGCACGTGTGCAGCTGTAAATCTGCTGCAGCATATGCTGCTGCTTGTCCAGCCAAGTACGTGGAAAACACAAGAGGAGAGAAGGTAGCAAGGAGTATGTGGAAAAGCCCTGCAAGTACTGCCAAGACGGATAAAGTTGAAAACAAGCCTTCATGATTTTTGTTGCTGATGAAAAGAGCCATATAAGCTTTCATATATGTACCTTCATGGTTCCACAAGGGAAGCATTAATCCTTTTCAGGAATGTCACAGGTCCTCTGTATGCTGCTTATTTTTCACATCTCTTCCATTTCTGTTCTTCTGAAGAAAACAATGTCTGTTAAGATTTGTTAAGAGTAGGGATTTGGAAGCTTGCTTGTGACAAAAAGGAAGAAGTATGTTTTAGCATTATCATGGAAACGTTTTAGAGAAGCATATGCAGAATCCAGCTGACGTCATACTTCCTCATAGAGGGCAGTGCACTTGGATAGTCGAAGTGCTTAAAATACATGAAGTGAATATATGAAATATTTGAAAACAGATTACATTTTATCACCAGGCGCATGGTGAAGGTTGCTTCAGAGAGTTGCTTAAAAAAGAATAAGTTTGAAGACCAATGTCTTTCATCTTTTTTAATAAGCTGTTTTAGACAAAACTGATATTCAGAGAGGGAAAGGGAAGACTCACTGCATTGCTAAGAAATGAGCCACAATCCTGGATATTCAATAGGAAGGCAAGCTTGTCAGGCTGTCAGAGAAGCACCAGACTGTTCATGCAGCCAGTTAGCCTTCATGTAAGCTGCTTAACTACCTTCTCTGCTGTGCTGTACATTGGAGATTAATGGTAGGCACAGGAAACTGAAAGGGAAGATTTACCAACGAACAGAAATACTGAATTAAATACCGCATAAACAAAATTATGTTCTCTAAATCTTCAAATTCCTGGAAGGCCTATACCAGTGCCAGGGAGAAAAGGAATCAAAGTAAGCAGCCAAGAAGGTAATTGCATTATTTCTTAAACAATTTCTCAACCAACAGGAATTTTTTTGTATATGGCAATTTACAAAGGAAAACATTTTTTTAATTGAAGAAAACAATGTAGACATTAAAAAATTCTTTCCTTGAAGAAAAGCAATCTTATATTTCTGTGAGACAAAAAGTGTGGCCCTGAAAATTTTAGTAACCTAACTGAAATAATTCAAAGCTACGCCATGCCAAGAACTTAGTTTGGCTAAGAACCCATGTCCTTTTAGATAGAGTCCAAAATCTTAGCTCTTAATCTTCTGTGTGTCTCTGAAATCATGTGAAAAGCTGAAGCCAGATATATGAAAATGTTTAGGAAAATGACTCCCACCTGCTTTGTCCAGTCTTTCTTGGATCTGAACCAAACTTGCACAACTGAAGTTACCGAGCATTTGTTTGTCTGTGTGTGGAATTATCCTCTTCTAGGCACTACTGCACACTTAGGTTTCTTTTTAATTCATAAGTCCTGTCCTTCACTGATCTTGCCTGGAAATCATTGTCTTGTTGGTATGCTTTCCTTACACCAAGAGTAGCACTGTAAAAGGAGACGAAAACTTTTACTTCTTCATGTGTTGGTAATTAGCATATTCAATCAGGAAAAAGGAAATCAAATCCTTCCTTTGAGAAGACTTGAACTGAAAAATCCAGTTCTTTAGATCATTCTGCTATTTGGCTTTATCATTCCAGTAGACACCATTCCATTTTATAAGTAAAAAAAGAAAAATATATATATTTCAGAATTCCTTGAGATATGATATTTAGAAAGCTCAGTGAAGAGGTGAGGTAATATTTTTCTAGTCAGTAGAAAGCACTGAACATGGTCTTATTTAGTTCTGGATGTTACAACCCTTTAAAGACAATGAGAACAACTGGAGCGAAGAGGACAAGACCAGGCCTGACAAAAGTGTCTTAGGACATTGGAGTGAGCACTAACACTGTCTGCAACATCCATAGAACACACTGTATCACTGTGTAGAGGGAGCAGGTGCAGACAGCAATCCTGAGGAGATCCTGCATACAGAAACATTATGAAATGCACAGTAATGTTGTCTTACTGGTGATATATAAATATGTTTTATTGTTCCATTCTCCTGTTGCTCTAAAGCATGCCTTAACACATGTTAAGGGCTGACACTGTATTCTTTAGCCACTTTCTGCTCACAGAAATTTACTTGTGGTAGAATATTTAGTGCAGTAATCAATGTAATTTAACCAAAGTTGAGTCAGCACAGGGATTTGTGCTGGTGCATCTCTACCAGCCCTGGTTCTAGAGCCTCTCTGTCTGTAGCAGAACAAACAGTGCTTGAGCCTTCATCAGAGCAACCCCTCAGACCCCTGCATCTGCAGGAAACAGGATGTCAGAAGCACTTGCTTCTGCTGGTGTCCTCCAAAGCTTAAGCAGCTTTTTCCTGATCAGGAGGCCAGTTGGAATTCTGCTGATCCTTCACACTAAGTGGCATCTCAAGACCATGCTATCTGTAGGGAGCTCAGGCATTTTGTTGGAAGCTGCAGTGCATAACAAGTGCCAAATTACCTTCATCATTTGTGTCTTTGACACAATCACTCTGTTATGATTGGGTGACCTGTGTCTCATCTAGAACCTGCAAAAGCAGAGGCTAGTTAATGGATTTCAACTTTATATTTCTTGGTAATATTTGGATGAGATTTTATCCAGAAAAAAAAAAAACCCCTCATTTTCTTATAAAGACACATTTTCTTCTGTACTTGAGGAATTTTATGTTGAATTAAGTTTGTTGTACAGCAATGAGTACAAACACTTTGAGGGTGTCAGACACTGGGTTACACTCAATTGCTTGACACCCTTGGTGCTGGCCCTTTGCTTCACTGGAGAACAGTCATGAGACTACTTATTAGATTAAAGCTTGGGTAAATATTTGTGGAAGGGTCGATTGTTATGAAATGTAAACTGTTCTATATACAAAACCACTATTTATATGTTTACCTCTTTTATTTTCCAGTGTGGGATAGGTTTCCCTGGAGATTTCTGAGAATAGCCATGACTTGTGAAATATTTGATGAACCTTATCAGTATTGGACTACACTTCCCAAGTACAATATTTCCTACATAATAGAAATAGTAGGTGAAGCAACATTGAAGATTTCACGTTAATATGAGTTATTTGCAAGATGAAAGGCTACGAGTAAGACACCCTGGAGGAATTCTCTCATTTTCAGCACAGAGAAGCATTGCTGAGAACCATATGTCAGATGATGTCACCCTTGCAAATGTACAGCAAACATATCCTACACTTGTTTGTCTTTAGAGTGTGCTATCTAGAGGGATAAGCCTAATTACTCCTCACTGATACTACAACTTTTTTTTCTAAATCCAACATCATGTGCGAGTCTGAAAGACATATTTAAAAAATTTTAAGAAAAAAATTAAAAAGAAGAAAAAAAGAAAGAGGAATTTTTCTTTGAAGCTGGTAATACTCCAGTTTAGGGTTTCTTTCACTGATTGTGTCCCTGACTGCTGGGACTTCCTTTTCCTCTGTGTATTGTGGGAATGGAGCTCCTTACATGGATTTCTGGTAAAATCAATGGTGAGCACATGAATGTAAGTCAGAGGATTAGAGTTTTGTTTATGTTTATTAAATCAGAAGATTTTACTAACCAATATGTTGATTGTGCAAGAAGATTTTACTGACCAATAATATATGATCTGTACCTCACAGAAATTGAGTCATTTATACTGAATTTAAATGGGAGAGCATTTTTTATCATATAGCATAGATTTAACAATAATAGCAGTTGTTATATTTGGAAAAAAATTATTATTTGCGAGAATTTTAAATTCAATGAAACTCAATGATCATGGAAGCTATTTCAACCTCCTCTAAGACATCAGAGGTTTTCATTACTGGCAAGTATTTTTTAAAATTTCATGACAAAAATTCTACTTTTTTTTAAAATTAAACAGGTTTATTGACAAATCTGAAACTGATTATAACAGTTGATTTGAATTATAAATTTTAACACTCCATACGCAAAGTGGGAAAACAAATACATTTTTCCAGTTGTAGTATCAATTTTATAAGAAATATGTCTGATTTTATAAAAGAATTTATTTATTTTAATTATAGTAAAGGAAGAAGTGCTCAAACTTCAATGTTTCAGAGCTCTCAAATCAAAATATATGATTAACTGAATTAATATTTTGTTTGATATTTTGAATCGTTCTTTTGGCTCACAAAAGCTGTGGTGCTTCCCTGTTCCAGGAAAGGAAACAGCTCTTTTGGCCTCATGGGCAGTGGGATTGGGTGCATCCTCAGCAGATTTGCCAATGACACTGGGCTGTGTGGCATAGCTGATCCTGGAAGGGAGGCTTCAAAGGGACCTGGACAGGATGGAGAGATGGGCTCATGCAAGATTCATGCAAGTTCAAAAAGGGCAAGGGTAAGGTCCTACACCTGGGTTGGGGCAATCCCAAGCACAACTACAGGTTGGAGAGAGGGAGAATGGATTTGGAGCAGCTTGTAGGAGGACTTGGGGGTGTTGGTGGATGAGAAGCTCAACATAACCTGGCAATGTGCTCTCACAGTCCAGAAAGCCAACTTCATCCTGTGCTGCATCAAGGGAAACGCGGGCAGAAGGGTGAGGGAAGTGATTCTTCCCTTCAACTCTACTCTTGTGAGACCTCACATGGAATGCTACATCCAGCTCTGGAGCCCTCAATGTATGAAAGACTTGGACCAGTTAAACTGGATTCAGAGAAATCTGCAAAGATGATCAGAGGAATGGACGATCTCTCCTGTGAAGACAGGCTGAGACAGCCAGGGATGCTGAGCTTTGAGAAGAAAGGGTTTCAGGAAGACCTTCTAACATCCTGCATGATGGTAAGATTGGATAGGGCATGTAGTAAAAAGACAAGGTAGAATAACTTTAAACTAAAAGAGGGTAGATTTAGGTTAGATATTAGAAATTCACTTTGAAGGTGGTGAGGCACTGGAAGGGTTCAAGGCTAGGTTGGATGGGGCTTTGAGCAATTGGGTCTAGAGGAAGTTGTCTCTTCCCATGACAGAGGGGTTGGAACCAGATGATATTTAAGGACCCTTTCAACCCAAACTCTTCTGTGATTCTATGAATATTATTAACTTTTCAGTCTGGGTATCAGTTTCCAGCCAAGTGCTAGTGATGAATTATCAGAAGTGAAGAGCAGGACAGACACCTCACAGCCATCAGAAATCAATGCTGAAGGCATGTGTGTGAGGAAACCTAAGCCTATCCTCTCCTTTCCTGATGGCCCTGTCAGAGCAAACAGCTCAAGGAGCCAGCTCTGGCTTTAGTAGCCGCTCCCATGGCAGCTGCTCTCACCCTTTGTTCCTCTCTCATCTGTCTCATTTTGCTGATATTTATGAAATGTCAGTTTCAAGTGACACAGACCATTGATGTGTCCTCAGTCTCTACTGAAATGTCCTTATGGCTCCTGCATTGATGTAGCTTTAATGGTGTGTCAGTAGCAAGCTTCTTAATTTTATAGGCTTCGATCTTTTATCTAAATTCAGTATCTGTTTCTGAGGCCTTTTGCTCATTTGAGACCTAAATAATTTTTATTATTAAAGTAAGTTAAATAATAAAAGCAATTTTGACAAAAGTAATTTTTCCTGAAGTAATTTTAACAAAATTATTGCAAAATATTTTATTTATATTCACTTTTTTCTATTAAAATAAATTTCCTTTTTTTTTTTTGCTGAAAGACACGTATATTTCAGGGAAGAAAGATAAATATCAAAATCAATGGTCTCCTTAACACAATCAAAATAATACCCACATAATACTGAAAGAAATGTTGAAGAATCATGGAATGCATACAAAAAGGAAATCAATAATATATTAAGTACACTGTGACTTAGGCACTGAATATAGGCCAGCACACTGTTCTCAAAGCTGGTTTGCAGAACATGTACAGTAAGTTGACTTCCACTGGGAGTTTTCAGTATCCAGTGCTTGTTTCTATCTTTGGTGTCTCTGAGGAATACAGTAGCACAGCTGCAACATTCTCAGGTATGGGGGGAACCCTCTGGCTGCACCTTCCAAGTTTCGAGTCAGTAAATATTTTAAATCAGCTATTATTGGTTTTTTAAATCTTGCTGGTCGTGTGTTTCTTCACTAAGGGACCTCAGAATAAATGTCAGGAATAATTAGCCGACATTTGGTGAAAATCCCCAAAGAAAGAAATGTTATTCTGCAAATCTCTCAGCAGGAATTTTAGAAATATTTCATTGTATTGCCCTTTTATTGCACACAACTGAGACTGACACTACTCACCCTAAAACTAATGTCCCTGGGCTCCTTTCCTTTCCTTTCCTTTCCTTTCCTTTCCTTTCCTTTCCTTTCCCTTCCTTTCCTTTCCTTTCCTTTCCTTTCCTTTCCTTTCCTTTCCTTTCCTTTCCTTTCCTTTCCTTTCCTTTCCTTTCCTTTCCTTTCCTTTCCTTTCCCTGAACTTCCCTGAACTTCCCTTCCTCTTTTCCTCTTTTTCTCTTTCCCTTTTCTTCTTTTCCATTCCCGTTTTTCCTCTTCATTTTCTTTTTTTTTTCTCCTCCACAGAATATTTATTTTATTGATGTTTTAATTTATTTTATTCTGACAATGGACCAGTCTCTGTCTTCCCACAGAAGTCATTGGCACAGCATAGTTCTCAAAGGAAGACAAACTGAACAGAATCATTTAGTCAGTCTTTGTAGTCGACTTGTGTTTTGTGTGAAAACAAATACTTTGCCTTCAACACAAGTGCACCTGAACAAAAATATCCCCCACAGTTGTTTCTTCAGTGATTCAAAGTGAGGAATGAAAAAAGCAAAGTTACTAAAATTCTATCAGACAAATCCTATGCCTGTATAGATTTCACCTCAGTGCTGGGCATGATATCAATCCAAATTCTTGACCAACAGGAGAGCCAAAAATCATGGAGCAGATGCAAGACCAAGGCTCAGATCTACCTGTAGGGAGCCAAAACTGAAATATCTCATAGCACTTCCTCAGCAGAGCCCAGCCCCTGTGTGACACTGATCTGGAGAAAAGGTGTTTCATTCATTTGGACTTAATATCTCTCCACTGTATAGAAAGAATTAAACACAGCTTCGAGAATAGTTTAAAAATCCTAAGGTAAGTGGCCTGAACATCAAGCTTATGGTTTTGCAGTCATCCAGAACTCATCCTTATTGTTTTGGATGAGCTCAAGAACTCAAGTGCCAAACCTCTCTGCTTGATGCTGGACAAGCCTGGGAACTCAGACCCGCAGCAAAAATCAAGATATGTAAAAATTACTCTCCAGGCTGGTATTTCAGCATGATTCTGAGTACAAAAAGCTGAGGCTTGTTTGGGTAAAGAAACAAGGATCAAGAAAATATACTACCACATAAAAAGGAGACCTCTGGAAGGTTTGTAAATCATATTTTGACATTCTCAGTTTCATTAACAAACAGCTGACATGGAAAACTTTATTCTGAAATTTACTTTGCATTTATTGGTGTATTTCTTAGTTTTTGAAGAAAAAAATTGTTTAGATCGTCATATTCATTTTTACATTTGATATTTGATATCAAATCAATTGATACTGATATATGCTTTTGATCCGCTTCATAAATCCCTTTGTTATTTACTCAGTCCTATCTCATTCTGTCTGAACTTAAACATACAAGGTTTAACATATGCTTTGTACTTATCAGGCCTTTGCATAGAAACAAATTTCACTGGCAGGCAAAGTAAAAATGCAACTTATGCAAAATTTCACTCTCAGCACACAGAAATAAAAATGAAAGGTATAAAAGCCATTAAGAAATAATAATACTAAAAATAACACTAAAAATCAAACTAGAAGAAAATTATCTGGTTTGAGAGGAAAAAGAAAATTTCTGGGACATTTTGAGCTCTAAATAATTCATTTTAATTAAATGTTAATGTTTTCTTAAACGCATGAAAATGTAATTTTTGGGGAGATGCAGGTATAAACCAAATATATGAGTCTATAGACACTTTGATTAGCTCCAAAATCTGACATTATTTTATTCAAAGCATACCATCTTCACCTTTGAAATAATAACATCCCTTGGAAATATGTGATTCTGCAGTGAGCTGCAAATGTTTGCTGTAGAGACACAAGTTATAAAATAACCATCATGGATAGGGCAGCCTATAAACTCATTCCCAGACCTGTTTCAGGCATTAATGTTCAGTCAAAAGCCAACCCTTTAATATCTGGTTATGTACTCAAGTTAGGATGTTAATTACAATTTACTTTTCTTCCAAGTGTGCATTTCTCTCATTCTTTCTGACATATTCGGTCAGAAATTTTCTGTATCAGTGACTATCAGTATTCTCAGATGGGTTATTTATCTGTTCATATCTCAAACAATGACTATTCTAATAAGACATTAACAGGTAGTTGACCTATTCAGTATCTGCAAACACGAAAAAAGCAGTGCCCTGTGGAACTGCAGAAGGGAGCTCAGTATGGGCAAATACCAAGGTCTGCATTGCCTGAGAAGAGATGCAAAATTTACCTTTGCCTTTGTTTTGACATCCCTCAGAAAGCTGGAGAGACTAACATTTTTGGGGGTGGGGAGAGGGGGGAAGAATATCTCCAGCAAATGTCTGCTAACTTTATGACATGTATGTTTTGCCACTGGGATGCAAATGATACACTTACCTCTTCCAGGCTGCTATTTTTACAATATGGTCCCTTTCCCCTTTCCCCTCCCCTTCTCTTTTACCTTTTCTTCTTTCCTTTTTCCTTCACTTTTGTTTTTCTTTCCTTTTTTCTTTTCCTTTTTCCTTTCCTTTTCCTCTTCTTTTTTCTCTTCCTTAATATCCCCTTCCTGTGCCTGCAATTGCAAGGTCAGAGGATTTATCACAATTCAGAAATTCCCCAGGAAAATATTAAAAAAATTAAACCATAAGACGGTGTGTATGTCCAAACGAGATGCTTGGATTTTTTCTAGTCTGCAGTGAGAAATGCAGAATACAGGTCATCTGTGAGAAAAAAAGGTAGGTAGTGCTTTCCTGGGTCACTATGGTCAGACATCATCAAAATGGAACCACATCTAATGTGCAAATTTGGTGTAGTCTAAGTGGCAAATGCAATGGTGTCAGTAGCACACGAAATAGGAATCAATTGCTGCTTGACTGGGAGCTGCCACTGTTTTCCACAGGGAGGCTCCTGCCCCGCACTCCCCTGTGGGTCAGATATTTCTTGCTTCTGCTGCACTCTGTAGTTTCCTCAACCACTCAGTGCTTTAAAGGAACACAACCAGAATACAACCTCAAATGTGAGCATGTCCAAAGCCAGCCTAGGGAAGAACTCACATCCAGACAAAAAATGTGAATTAATTTCTTGCCTTCTTTTCTTTTTTGTTTTGGTTTTTGTTTTGGTTTTGTGGTTTTTTGTGGGTTTTTTTTTGTTTTGCTGTAGTTGGGGATGTTGTTAAAATATGGCACTCATTCCTCCCAATTTTTGTACTGCGTACAGTATAGTTATGGGTTATACATGTACTGTTTTCCAGTGTACAAGCTTCTTCCTTCAAAAAAACCAAAACAAAACAAAACAAAAACAGTAAAAGCCACACCCACCAGCCGTGTCACAGAGATTAATTGAGTCGTTAAAAAAAATTACTGATGTAAGAATCTCATTCAAATTCTTTGTTTTGATCCTTCTGGTGTGTGTAGAAATTTTCCTTCCAGATGATGAGGCAAGAGTCTTCACTCTCAATCAGTCCCAAGCACAAACACTCCTAAATGATCTGCCAGTACCTGTTCAAGCTTTATACATATTTGATGCTCTTTATTTATTAGTGATTATGAACATGATTACTTGGTAATATTCTACTTCAGCCACACAGGGTATAATACAATTACATTGTTTCTTCTTCTGTTTCTTCTACTCATTGACCTACTTTAGGAATTTTTATAAAAAATTAAATACAATGAATTCTTTTTATTACCAGAATGTCAACAACTTCCATTTTTGTAAGAAGAAAATGTAAACTATCGATAAAAAAAAAACAAACCCAAAAAAACCGCACATTCCCAATATTTTGTATTTCTATAATGAGAACAAATGAAGTGCTAAAAGTTAAAGTATTTCAACAAATACCATTCCAAGCAAAAATTAAAAAATATGTTTTTTAGTCTTATATCTAAACAGCAGGGTGAAAGAAAGAAAGCCAAATACTGTAGTACCTTGAAAATACAGCATATCTGAATTTAAAAGGTTTTTTTCTCCTTGAATGGCCTACAGAACGATAAACTAAGTTTTAGTTTCTTCCCTGTGATACTTCAAATCATAAATATCATAGGAAAAGAAAAAGCATATGATAATAACAGGCACAACCTAAAAGCATTCATTTTCCACAATGTAATTAGAAAAATGCTCAAGTAAGTAACCTGGCAAGAACAGTTATGTGTCATGCCAAGGATCATGCTAAGCAAGCAAACCCATAATTGAAATCCTGTGAAAAATTTGGTCATGACAGCCTCAGCATACCTACCCTCTTGTAATTTGTCCTGAGCAGTTCCAGGTTCCTCTGGTACTTCTTGCAAAAAACCATCTGACAGCTGTAGGTGTTATGCCTTGTGCCTATAAAGCAGGAGATTATGGTGGAAAAGTTAATAAAATGACAGCAGAGAAATGAAGCAAGTTGAAAGGCTCTAACTGGCTCATCCTCCCAATCAGACAGTGGAAAATTAGAAGGGAGGAAAGTCCCAGCAATTTAAAGATGTTATGAAGTGTTCCTAAATATGTGTTCTAAGCAAGGATTCTAACATCTGTAATGGAGGTGGACATTTACAAAATGTATTCTGGTATGAAGAAAGGAAAACCTGGGTAATATGTCTCAGCCATACTTCTGGTGTTTTGGATCCTGGAGCACTGGGATCCCATAAGATGCATTCTTTCCTTGATCCTCAGTTGTGACCCTACTGTACCTAATAGTTTCAAAATACACATCCATTTTGTGAAACACGAAATTTTTGAGGGTTTTATCAATTTGCCTATCTTTTCCAGATGGTCATAAGTTCTGTAAGATCTATATTTTCACTTAGCCTCACAGAGAAATTCTGGCTTTTCCTCCTCATACAAGCGCAGATTGGCTCTACATCACGGTCACACATCCAACCTACCCCGCACACCCTGTGAATTCACAGCAAACCTCATGATTTTTTGTACGTTGAGCTTATTTTGTCAGGCAGAGATGAATTAAATAACAGATTGCTTTAGGTCCAACAGGTTCTTGATTAAGCTAACCTTCTGGGAATGTTTTGCACAGAACAGTTTATGTCTATCTAAAGTCCACACACCTGAACTGCCGGTCTGTTCAGTACGGACAGAGAAGGTACAATGCATCATGGGGTGCCTAAATGCATCAGAAATATCTTTGCACTTTTTTTTTTCAGAGAGGTGCTTCTTCTGTGGTCCCACAGACTCCTCACACAGTATGCCTTTTGTGTGAAGGTAGAGTTGGGACAAGATAGAGTCAACACTTCCAATACATCCTTTCGAGAGGTCTTGTAATTTTTAGCTTCCTTTAGCAGCCAGGCAAAATCTGGGACAAACCTTAGTTGTGAAATATTACCAGAAACATTCCAAGTAGCATCTGAAGAGGAAGAGCTGAAGAAGTGGGGGATGGTAGCAAGGTGCTGAAATGTGTGTGTGTGTCTGTGTCTGTGTCTGTGTGTCTGTGTCTGTGTGTGTGTGTGCATCCCCAGACTGTGGAGTGCTGGTGTGAAGATTCCTATAGAGAGCAAGGAGAAGAGCCAGATTTCATGAGGACTTACAAGTATAATTTTATCTAAAATGGAGTCTCACAGAGTGCTCCTGGTTACTCAAGCTTCCTTAGTGGCATATAGTTGAGTAACTGCAGTCACCAGTGTGGCAATGTGGTGCTCAGACCGGGAATTTCAAAAAAGCCTAAGGGAATTAGAGGCTTTTGAACTAAGTTATCTCCCCTAGCTATCCTGAAAACCTCAGGCTTAATCTTTTGTTTTGCTTCTTTCTTTAATGATGTCTATAATCTTTTTCCCCTCACTTGCAGGCATTAAAGAGATTCCTTCCCTCTAGTCCATAAAATTGAAAACATTTAATCACTGGTAAAATATAAATTTTCCTTAAACTCATCACTTGGGAGCCCCTACTCATCCAGAGCACCATACATGCTCAAGTGACAGCTATCATCTGCTTTCGTTTGGATTGGGGAAATACTGAATTACATGGAAACATTGAATGTGAAATCTTATCAGGTACTTAGCTTGGCATCATTTTTTGTGCTCTGCCAGAGCTGATGTGTGCTGTTTGTGTCTAACAACTATATTATTATGGTTATTGAGGAAAGCAGCTGCAGAATGAATGTTCATTTATTTTCAGTTGGTTTTCCACAGATCAGGTGATGCTAAATTACACTGTCTGCAGTTTTGATCATAGTGCAAAATGTAGCATAATTTTAAATCCATAATTTTTATTATTTTATTTAAATTTTGCCTGTATAGAAAAACAGTCCAAAGATGAAAACTGATACAGAATACCACACTATTCACTGACAAAGTATCACCTTATGCTAGTGATTTAAATGAAATTTTCAAGGACAAGACTAAATACGTTAGACTAAGCATGTGGTTTCACAGGCATTTGCTGCAGAAACCAGGAGACTGGAGGAGGGGTTTGTGAATAATTTCTGAAACATTTTCATCCAAGTGTTTTGTGGAGATGCAAAAAGAGGGCCTTTAGAGATTCCCCCATTCTGCAGCCACCATCAGAACCAGTTCAGTTTGTCCTCTGGTGGCTTGAGGCTGTTTATCTGGAAGTTTTCTTTACAGTGTGATCAAAAGGAGTAATCATGCATCAGGCTCCCCAGTGCCTGCTTAAAGGCACCAGAGACACCAGCAGGCTCTGCTCTCCTAATTTCACTGACCTCGCTGAACCCTAAGGCTTCCCTCTACAGGCATCCAATCCAGCACTGCCATATTTGTGTCATCTAGCCTGTAGGTACCAGCCCCATGTGACTTAATAATGCATATTTCCTGAGCAGAGGAATTAAGAAAGCCTAGTTTCCTGTGGCTTTGTGCCTTATGGCTGCATTTCTTGGTGCTAGAGAAAGCATAAAATGAGTGAGCAGTGCTGCTCTAAAGGTGACATCTCCAAAGGACATCTCAGAAGGGTGGATTCTCTAGTCACCAGCAGGGACATATTGCTAAAAAAATCCTTTTTCTACTGCTTGACCTTTGATTTTAGGTAGTCTGGAGATCTTACAAATTAGCCCAACCGGTAAAAAGTTACTAATGCGTAATGGACAAATTGCACATACAAATGCACACCCAAAGCAGAATTCTGGAAGACTAATTTCAAAGAGAAAATACATTAAAAAAAAAAAAAGAGAAAAAGAAACAAAGAAAGAAATAAAGGGTGATATGAATGAAAATTTTGTTTGTGGGTGGGGAAAAGAGTCTCTTATTGATTCTTCCTGCCCCTCCATCTATCGCCCCCTCATCATCTTCTCAAATACTTTGCCATTTCTGAAGGTCAGGCTAAATCTCAACATATGCTTTTAATTTGAGACCTTAAAGCAGCATTTCCCAAACTAGGAAATCTGGAAGCAAGCCTGGAAGTGCAAATAGGAGTGGAGTCGTGAATGGAAATTTTGGCAACTGTGGTATAAAGCTTACTCATTCCACCCAACCAGATTTTCAGCAAGATGTGTTCAGTTTACAGCTGAATTAAGCAGCTCCTTGCATTGACGGCCTTCAGAAAAAGGCACCTTGTGCAGCTGTGCTGTCTATTATGCTCTTCAAGTTGCAGTCCTCATTATAAAACTCAAATATTTTAATCAATATTTAGTTTCTCCTGTGCAATAGATCTTTTAACATAAACCACTGTGGAAATTCTGCTATAAGAACAAACAACCCTACTCCCTTCCCCATCTCCCCTGTGGGCACTGGCTCTTTCACAAAATGGTCTCATGTATAAAGGCAAGTGCAAGGCTGTCACTGTGTGATCTGATGAAAGGATGGAACCCTGCTGGTGGTGATGTTGAAATTATCTCATAATTATTGGCTGAAATCCTGTCCTTGCAGGCAATGGCAAAAATTCCCTGGCAGACCGTGTGGGATACAGGGATTTCCCTCTTGTCATAAGCTGTGGAGGGTGAATTTCTCAGTATGGGGGTGTTTGTGGTTAGTGTTGCTGCAGTTGTATTGTGAATGGTTCTAAGAAATTCCCCGTCCCCAAATTTCAGTGTAGTGGATGAAATAACACACTGGCTGGGGTATCAAAGCCGAGAGCTTTAGCAGCAATTTTTGTAGGAAAAAGGAAGGACAAAAAAAGACTATGATCTGTGGACTGTTTACAGGGAGTGCTTGATGTGTAAACTTCATATTTTATTTTTTTTTTTATTTATTTGCCTTGCCTTTTATTTTTTTTAATTATATATACTTCCATTTACCTCCATTTGGAACTGTCCTCAAAAACAAAAGGAAATGCCTGTTATATTTAAGCAGACTAGGAGTAAATGACTGATATGCTCAAGTGATTTGAGACATTTATCATAACTCTGCCTACTGTAGTGACATTTAAGTCTTGAATGGTTCCATTTTCAATCAGATATCCAACCTGAAATGTTTTTATACCACTGCTGTGCACACAGATCCTGTGGATAATTGCTATAATCGCCTCACATTTGCAAATATTCTTTGGGGACTTGAACCTAGGTCTTGCTCCTGCTCTATTACAGAGGAAGTAGAAGGAGCAACTCTCCCAGTTCACAATGGCATTGGCAAGGAGTAGTTAATCTGAACTCTCAATTATATGCAGAAAATCTGCACATCCTGCCCAATTAAGATTTCTTTTTCCCATGGAGCTGGTTCTAAATTTTTAAATAGTTTGATTGGAATTCTAAAAGCAGCAAGAGAGAAGATTAATCTTGTTAATAATTAGAAAGCTGAATGCTAGCATTTTTCCCCCATAGGAGCTGCCTCGATGTTATTACTCTCACAGCTAACAGCAGTTATAGTCTGTGTGTGAGGAACCTGATACACATGTAAATTGACCAACAGTTTGTTTAAAGTGAGGAGTTTAATTGTGTCTGCCTCTTGATTTGCACTACAAAATGGAAGGATGCAGGGACAAGATAAACCAATTGATCCCATGACTGACATGGTCAACCTATATCTTTGCTTTCCTTGTGGTAAAAGGAAATGTTGCTTCTAAGCCACATCCTCTTGTAAACCAATACAGGAAAATATGCCCAGCACCTCTGACAACTGAGGATGTGTTAGGTGTTCTTCAAATATGCCTTTTGCACTCTCTGCTTTCTGGATAAGTCTATCATGGCTCAGTGCAGGCAGAGTAAACCAGAGCACGAGGCTAAAATCCCTTTTGGTGGATCCTGTACAGTGTACAGTATGGTTCGTCTGTCAGGATCACTTTTTCTCTTCCTCTAGGTCTTTGGCATAGGACCTCCAGTGGCCTTCCACATAGCAATTGCTATCTAAATATCTGTTTTAAAATATAGTTCTTATTTCTGTAATGGAGTGGAGTAGATGGATATATAGTGGATATATAGTGGACATATGTAGCTTGTTACAACCTTGTCAGGGTAGCAAGAGAGCAGAGTATGGGATAACTGCAAGACTAGTTGTTGGATGGAGACTTTTCTAGATTTTATTCTGAGTAGACTTTTGAACTAAGGTACTGCTCTTCACTTGTGAGCATGCTGATCACTAAGAAATATTTATCCCTCTTTTTCTTTCTCTCCAATTGCAATATTTAATTAAATACGAGGAGAGAACACTGCCAAAACAGATTACTGGCAGAGAAAATACACCAGTCCACCTTTGCTGCCACCATATGCAATAAACGAGACGGAAATTAAGAATTCATTCCTAAAGTGGAGATATGAAAAAATACTGTATCATAATGCAGAAGAGAGATTATGATGATGGTACACTAACAATAACTTGTTTTTTTTTTTTATTTCTGTGCTTAACTACTTGAATAATTGTATTTAAATATACATCATCAAGAATGTGTGTTTATAGGCATATATTAAATTCATTAAAAATACTATTCAAAATTAAATCTGGAAAAAAATTTCTTATTTTCTTAACTACAAAAGACTTTTAAAACAAAAGAAACATTCACCAGATTTCTCCCTCATTTAAAAGCCATTGTGGTTCACTTTTTAAGTCTAGTATCACCGGGTGAACTGAGATTAAAAGCTTTATTCTCCTCTTTCTGAAAAATTTATACTAAAATAAGTATACATTTTAAAATGAAATATCATAAAACTAGAATTTTAAAAAATATTTTTACAAGTTGTTGACATTTGTCCTATATTACAAATTAAGATGTTAATCACAATACATCATTACTGTTTTCCCAGCGATTTGACTTCTCAAAAAAGATAAACCATTTTTTCTTTTCAAAATATCCCAACTGCTTACTAAGCATCAAAACAATTAAAAATTGTGTAACCTTTAATTCATCATCTATGCAGTTTCTTTGCTCCATTATGAAATACTAGAATTGCAGAAAAATATTTGTGGTGAGCAGTAAGATACACTAGAAGGAAAACCCAAGGGAACTTGAAGAATTACTCCTCCATCTTGAGGCCTTTGTCTTTCTTGCATCTAAATAAAGGCATTTCTTTTTATGTAAATTTCAGTCTGAGATAATGTACAGGTGAATTCACTGATAAAACTAAGGAGGGGGGTTAAAAGCTATTAAAGCCTTACATAAATATATGTCTTTTTCTGCTCTGTGTATCTCTTCAGGGATGGAGAGACATAATAAATTATACACTATATTTCAGAGAAATCATAATGAGGAGTTTCCTATTTTTTCCAGCTTTTTCCATAGATCAGGATTGGCTTCTGTATTTATGAATGAATAGGAACTCAGATTTTCTTCCTTACATACAAGGGATTTTAGACAGACTTTTTTCTTTAGTAAATCTAGCACAGTGACTTAATTTATGTTTTTTTTTTTTTATTTCAACATAAAAATATAAGGGAAAAAGTCTCCATCGCCTGATGACACTTCTGGTCACTGAATACCAAAAATATTTTTAATAGAAAAAAAATTCCATATGAGGGCTTGAGAAAAAGAATATTCATATAGAATAACTTACATTTTATAAGTATATCCAAGAGGTGCTGTTGTGATCGGCAGAACGCAGAATTACATGACCAATCAGCAATAGTGATTATGACAGGACACTAAGTTTTACATCAGCATTCATTTAATCTTCTACGGCAGTTTAGAATATCTAGCAGTTGTCATACTATATTTTAAAAATATAACAAAAATTATAGTTGTGAATTACCATCATCAAATATAATTGTGCACGATCATCTCTATCATAGCACTGCAAGTTAATGTCTCATATTAACAGTTAATCACATACCTTAAATGGGTCCATGATGCATTTTTATGAACTCTTTAATGTGCCTTGGTGAAGAATGCAAATTGTGGAGAGGGAAAGAACTTAGGCAAAACCAATTTTGTTGTTAATTTCAATGTAGAAAGCAAAAAACCTGAAAGTGGTCAGGGCATTTAACCAGACATTAAATATTCACTAGATTACAGAAGTTTTTTCAAGATTAGGTGCTGCACTTTACAAAGAGGAGTGCTTCAAAAGCTGTCAGAATGAGGTGGGAAATTCAAAAGTTATATGGAAATAGCTTTGGGGTAACAATTCATGAGACACTTCATGAAAGAACATGAAGTAATTTCTCACATAGAAATTTGTAGCTTCAATAGGTGATTATTATACTGTGTGCATTTTTGCAGTCTTTGTAGGCAAGTTTCAAAGATTGAAAGGGGAAAAGACAATTTCCTCCAGTATTATAGAGGAAATAATTCCACAAGTGATTAAAATTTTGTCTTTAATCAGAAAACCTGAATTTGTAAGTGTATAAATATATATTATTTATAAAAGACAACTGGACATTTTTGAAATATTTTTCTGAGAACAAGGCATTGAACATTTTCAGTCCTTTCTAAGGTGAATTAGACACTAGCTGTTAACCCAGACGAATGTGCTGAAGGAGGACAGAGCAGTGCAGGCCTGATGGTGGCTCTGGTCTGGAGACATGAGTGCAACACCTGGTCAGCAGCAGAGGGAGGAGAAGAGCAGGTCATGGTAGCACAGCAACAAGGACTGGGAGGTAGGTCTCTTGCAGAGACCCTATAGGGTCAAGAATCCCAGTCCCATTTGTGCAGAAGGAAGGACAACCAGTGGCTGAAGTCAAGTGGAGGGAGAACAGGGACTCCAGGCAGAGTAGGAACTGGAAGATGGTGACCTTTGGCACAGAAAAGGGTGTTCCTCCTTACAAGTGTTTGGTTGGAATAGTGGGGTCTGAAAGCAGGGAAGGAATGGGCACTGCTGGGGAAGTACCCAAAGTGATTGCTCTTGATTCAGGTGATAGAGCCAGTACCTCAGACAGGAAGGGTAAAGGATGGTGGAAGTCATCTGTGAACAAGATTTATTGTCTTGGGACACTTTTTCTGGAGTACCCGAGCACTAAATCTGTATTACTGTGAAGACTTTTCTGAGGTTCATCTGGGACTCAGGCTATTACTGATTGCTGCTTATCCATGTGGATGTTGTGACCTTGAGCAGAGTCACTACTTGAATTTAGAATGATGCGTGAAGAGAAATTTGTTTTCTTCAAATCTGCTGGACAAGGGGAAGCAGCCAGAGTGGCTCAGTGACTGAGATGCTCGAGAGGGGAGTGTTTGACTTTAGCAAAGCTTTTGACAGGATGTCCCACAGCATCCTTGAAGTCAAATTGATAGTTATGGACTAGATGATTCATCATAAGGGGAGTAAAGACTGGCTGTATTGCAGTGTTCAAAGAGTGTTGGTCAATTTTGAACATGTGACTGGCTGGCAGGTATGGGAGGCCTCAGGAGTTGATGTTGAGGCAGTTAGTGCTTAATATAGTGCTTAATATTCAATGGACTGCATGATGAAGTGGGATGATCCTTCTTCAGATTCACAGAACTGCCACTCAAACAGACCTTGACAAGCTGGAGTAGCAACTCCAGAAGTCTTATGAAGCTGAATGAAAACAAATGCAAAGTTCATGGGGAGTGATTGCCTGGGAGTAGCTCTGCAGGGAGTCCTGAGGGACTGTAATTGAACACAAGAGAGTGGGATGGCGTTGCAGAAATGAGCATAAGTATGCATTGGGACACACTAATAAGCAATAAGTAGCCAGCAGGCTGAGAGAATACATTACCACTCTCTAATCAGCTTTCAGGAGGCTTCATCTGAAATGTTGTGCCCAATTTTGGCATGTTTCCCAAGTGTTGGGTGATAAACTGGAGAAGGCCCAGTGGCAGTACAATGAGATGGGAAATTACATGAAGCACAAGGAAGAGCTGGAAACGCTGAAGGTCCCAGGTTTGCTTAGCCTGGGGAAGAAAAGGGAATGCAACTTCTTCCTGTGATAACTTGATGTTTATAGAGAAGACTTCCAGGCTCTTCTCTGACATCCGGAATGAAAGGGTAAGAATAATATTAATAATTTGTAAAACTAAAATTCTGGCTAGGTATAAGAAAAAAACATAATGACAGTGGTTAAACACCAGAACAGGTTGACCAGCAAGCTTGTGGAATCTACAGCTTTGCAAATACTCAAAATTTGACTGGAAAAAACACTGAGCACATCGATTTTATCTTGAGGATGCACCTGTTTTTAGCAGTGTTGCACAAAATGACCTCCAAAGGTCACTTCCAAAAAATTATTCTATTATTCTATATTCAATTTATATCTATGCACTCCTGAGAGTGGAGGATATTTTATATCCTCCAATCTAAGAATGAAACTTATGGGCACAAATAATTAGTACTCTAATTAGAATGAGAGAACTTTCTGCATCTGAGTCTTTCTCAGTCTTGTTGACTAGCAGATAATTTAATGTGTACGAGAGAATCCTCTTATGCATGAAAGCTTCCAACAATGCAAATGTTTATGATCCTGATACAGAGAAACCATATGTAAGCAGATGATTCATGAGATTCAGGCTTCTGTTCTGTGTTTCAATCATGTCTGATTTATGAAATGTAAACAGTGGATTCAAATCCATCCTAGTTGTCAGTGGTCCTTGTGAGGCAGTAAATATCATGAATTTCAAACTGTTAAAAAATCTTTCAAAACTGCTCAGCATGCAACTGCTTTTATAGTTACATGAGCTTTTAAAATGCACATTTCCTGAAAGGCAAGCAAGCGGGAATAATTACTATTCATTTTTTTCCTCTCAGCTTAGAGAGTTAAATTGTACTCAACAGTTACTTCTCCCTAGTGCATGATACAGCAGAAATCCTTCCAGGGCAAATGCACTGCAATCACGGAGTTGGCTTCAACAGCAGAAGCACTAAAAGAAGTAATTCAGATTAATGAATGGATGATGTAGATACACTCTGTCAGCACTGCTTGCTACAGGGATCTCCTAAAGCTCTGGAAATGAAGACTTCCTCTGGCAAGTTTGTTTGCTCAGCCTGTGGTAGGTACTGAGAATCTGTTCTCTTAAGGACCCTATTTCTCCCCACTCCACCAATTTCAGAAAGCTTACCTTTACTTTTTGTTCATGAAAAGGCTGGACATTGCAAATAACAAAACTCAAGTGTCAAAAGACTTCATCACTGTCAGCAAAAGCTTGTGATGTTTTCTCAAGGAACAGCCCACACATTCATCTGTCTTTAATAAAAGCAGATCTGCCTGGCTGTATCAGCTGATGTGCTGTGCTTGCCTTGGATAAAGAATCATTTGTTGCTTTTTTTTCAGTGGGAGGGTTTTCAAGATTTATGGGTGTGCTGAGAAAACATGGGAGGAATCTGCCTAGAGGGCTGATGGATCTCCATGGAGTGAAAGATATACTCAATGAAGTGCATTTATACATACTGTCCTTGGCTTGCAGTGCAGCTTTCCAAGGGTAAGCCTCACCCAGCCTCTTGAGAAACAACTTATTTAGTATCTTCTTCATATGATTTGTTAGTTTATGGGAACAGAATCGTTGAGACTTGTTGCAGAAATGTGAGTAATCCTATTAACGAATCTGGCTGTGAAATGGGAGGTTGTGGGAAACAGGACCTTGAAGTTGTGAAACATATATCCATACACTTTAACATGCTTAAATGTTCCAGAATATAATAAGGTGTTACAAGAAGGTCCTACAACATTTTATAGCAAATTCTTGAGAAACTAAAAAAAGAAAATTACACTTTGGAAATGTTCAGACTAACTAGGTGCAATGAAGAAATTCATTATAGAAGATACCACCAATAATTTGATATAGTAAAAATAGAAAAACCTGACTGGGCCAAAAGGAAAGTTTGGCATAATATAAGCAATTAGCTGTTTAACCACAAACACTGCATACTGGTCTAATCTCATTCCTGGAACTAAACTATGAAGTGTGTATATGTTCTTCTAGGAGAAAGCTCAACATTATGTTTTTGGTCGCATCGTGCCTTAATCCTGCCCTTTGACCTCAATAATCTAGTCATTACTATAGTAATTTAAGATCATGACATATATTCAAATCTCTTTTGTCATGTAAAGTAGCAGAGATTTAACCTCTGGGACTCCAGCATTCTGTGCTAGCTTAGAAAGTAGTGTATCTTCCTTTCTTTCCTTTTAAATATCCTGTGTTTGCATAAAATGTTCAGACTTTTGCTAAAAGAAGAAAGAATGATAGCTATTAACATCACGAATATGACTAAAATGTCTCATATTTCTCCCACATAAGCATTTTGTATTTTGTACTTGGTATCCACTACTTAAATGTTCCACTCACTCGATATGAATATAAAAAAGAAAACATCCTTATAGAATCACAAAATTCATCACTCTTTATGAAGAAACCTTTCTATTCATAGAGTTTTTAGATAACAATATGCAGGTCAGATAACAATAGCTAAAATCATTCCTAGCTACAAAGTAACTCATTGCCATCATTTGCTGCATTAAATTGTAAATTTATAAGTGCTGAACCATCAGTTTCAGGTGAAATTTTTTAGAGGCATTTTAGCTAAACTAGGAATTCTGATATTCACAGGACTGAAGATCACATTTGATACCTCTGCAGTTAGTAGTAGAAATGACAAGAGGCTTGTGTTTCCAGAAGCGTTGCTAGAAGATTTAAGACAAAAAAATAAAATCTCAAGGAACTGGGGATCAGGCTTATGCATACAGCTGGAAGAGGGTTTCAGCTCATCTCAGTCTGGCTGCTTTACAGTAGGTAAATAACATTTACAATGTTTAAGGGCACACGACACCTGTTCTGTGTACACAGAAGATGTGCGAGTGGACATCTTTAGTTCTATATATGTTAGCAATGAAAACAAATTGCATTATGACCTTAATTAAAATCCCTCTCCCCTCTCCTTAAGAAAGGAGTCTTTCTTAATATCGTCTATAGTTCTTTCTAAATGTATAGGTGGATTCCTACCTGCAATTGTACCTTTTTACCAGCTGTACAACTCAAGTAACACTTCAGGTTGTAGCTTTTTTTTTATTGCCTTGCAAGTTGTGCTGTAATTAGACAATGCACAGAATAACTCATAAGCTATAAAGGCCCCCAATATCTATTACTGTGCCTGTTTTGATATAATTGTGCCTTTTAAAATAGGTGAGTTATTGACCTTATTGACTTAAACAACATTTCCACTGCAACTACTGCTAAATAAAGTTGAGGGGGGAAAAAAATAAAAAAGCTAGATCTTTATGGGAAAAGCATTTACCTAAGCGTTTGCTATCTGAAGCTGATATTCAGTGTTGAAGGATGGGAAAATAAGTCTTGCAATCTAAGCTGTAGGTAGGATATCTCCAGATGTCAGCAGCTGAGAGACCTACCAGTGTCATATCCCGAAAGCATGAGGGAGTCTACTTCAGAGGTCAGGAAATTTGTGAATTTAGGTCAGCCTACACCAGCACCATTAGTGAACCCTGCTTTTAACACACATTAAGGATAAATTCAGTTTTGCATTGTTCCGTGGAACAGAACTTCGTATTTTGCTCAGAGACAATGCAAAGGGAAAGCAGATGTGTGTGAGAAATTGAGTGTAGTCAAATCTGTACGAGAGGCAGCAACAGCTGTAGGTCCTTCATGTAGCAGCACATAATGCTGTCGATGCCTACACACCCAGCAGAGGTTACAAAATCTCTTGAGAAAGCTACAGGATGGGTTTTACACACATCTCCAATCTGGATTGGCATCTGTCATGGAAAGTATTGACCTCTAAGAAGCATCTCATGGGGATCATGATATGCAGGAAAACAGCTCAGTGTTTAATACAGAACAATTTGAAGATTGCTTTTTTATAAGCACCTGCAATGCTTCAAGTGCTGACTATTGTGTGCTAATTCTCTCATACTATTCTTTTATTTTGTTGATTTTTGTTCAGAATGTTCTTGGGTTTAGTTCACCTAATACTGAAGCATGGATGAGCCCCGGTCTCTGTCTGCCTGTGGAGCCCACTCATTAACAGACTACCAGATGTCAGCCCAGAGAACATCTTCATCTTAGCATGAGCATTTTCTGAAGACAGTGGCCACTATAATGGCAGCCAGAAATAAAGACTTTTGTGCTGCATTCCAGACAGTGGGAAGATGGTCAGACACAATCACTTAAGCACAGAAGAGAGGGAAAAATAAACAAGGGCCATATAGCAGCTCTCAAGTTCAACAGGAAAAATCCCTGTTTCTTGGCTTACTCAAGACAACCATCACCTAGTGCTGTGCTTGTTTTCTTGCACATTCTGATTATTTTTATTGCATCTGTTTAGAAAAAAATGCACTAAATTCCTACTAAAGTATAATTTCATGGGAGGTGTGATACATTAGATAGATAACATTAGAACCACATTCTGCCAGACTAGAAAGCCAAAAAGTACTTCAGTGGTGCTTTTGGTTGTCTTAATTGTGAACCTATTTCCTCTAATACAATATTTTGTTCCATAAAGTGCTGCAAAGATGTAGATACAAAAGGATTAATCCCTGACAAAACCATGAGTTTAAATAGAAAAGGCCGCCCAAGACAGAAGCATTATTCTAATACTTTCAAATGCTTCAGTTCATCTATTTTGGACTCTGCTGTCTTCTGGCATTACTTAATGGACTTAAAGAAAGGGGGAGCAAAGAAGGAGGAGTGACCAGATATATTGAGAGTTAAGAAGCCATTTAAATGAATCTTAGTTTTCTAAGGCTAAAAGCATTCCTCTCACTCTAAAGACAACATAGAGTCCAAGACAAATTTTGCAAATTTATGAATACATATTCAAAATGAAGATGAAATCAGATGAAATCTGATCATTTCACACGATCCTCCTTAGAAAGAGTCCCTGAACATGCAGAGATGAAGGAGGCCGCAGACTTTTCAGACCCACAGAGAGCTGGAGGGATGACACGATGCTTTTCATGGGCACACCTCCCCTCCAACACCCTTGTACTTGACTGTACCAGTGATGTATGAACAGGTTCATTATTAGACTACTGCTCTTCCATATGTAATAGATTCTGTCTACATGACACTCTCTCTGTTTTTCGATCTCTGGAAAAATCTTTACTTTAATTTTCTTTATTTTTCTCTGAAAGGAAATCTCCTTACAGAACATTTTACATGTTTCACATATGCACATGATTTCTTTTTCCTTTACCTTTTTTTTTTTTTTGGCAAAGATCTTCCTCATCTTGTTGGTGAATGTTTAGGGAAGAAGATCCAACCAGTCTGACATTTAAAACCAAATGTCTCAAGGTAAGAATAAGAACAGCTGTCAGTAGGAATTAGCAGAAGCCAGCACTTGAGAAGAGGTTGGTATTTGACAGTGCTTATGAATACATTTCACACTGAAGATGTTGCCTTTCAAACTTTACGTTTCCCTTTTCTTTTAAAGCAGTGTCTGGCCTTACTCACCCTTTTAATGTTATGAAGTGTTACAATATTTTATAGATGACAAGCGTGAGGGAAGAGCCCCATTATCATTCTCCGATGTACGTGTTGTAACATGAATTAATGCGAGGAGGGAAATATTCATCCATTTCATGAGGACAGCTGAAACATTTGCTGCCAAAATTCCTTGCCTGTCATTTATTACTGACATTGAGAACATTTTTTATCCACTTGTGAAAAAGCTTTCCAAAAAACATTAGAGTTTATGAATTGCTTGCAAATTTGCTGCTGATAAAGTTGAATTTTCAATAACTTGCAGGGCTTAAATTTCTCTGTGGAGAAAAACCTGTACATTTAAATTGCCTTACATGGCAATTTAGATTTGCTCATAATCTGCTACATGCTCTGTGACGTTTTCCTTGTGCTGTTATTCCAGTTAGCAGTTAGGTCAGTGCATACTTATGTCTCCTGCAGAGCAGCTCAGCTCAGGAGGAGGAGATCCTTTGAAATTCGTCAAGGTTTCCAAATTCCTTTTGTAAGAAGAACAAATATTTTGTGGATCTCTAATGCAACCTACTGTTAAAGTACAGGGAATACTTGTCAGACCACAGTATAATTACCATATTAATGGTGGTAATTAAGTCTGCAGTGCACTAAACTATTTTGACAGATTTTCTTTGACTCCAAGGGAAACTGAGGGTCTTCATTTTCTCAAGGTTGCTTAGTAGCCTATAGAATTTTAAACTGTATTAGAGAAACAGATATTTTAGAAAACCTGATTTTTTTAAATTATACTGTAATTTTATTATTTCTAGAACATTTTTCACACATTTTTAAAAGAAAAAGAAGTCATGTAAAATATCAGTGAAGTATGCAGAGGTCAGTATGTACGTCAGAAGGTAAATCAAAACAGAATGTTGTCCTTGAAGGAGAAGTACTTCAGGACAAAAATCAGGAATTTTCTGCAGTAAATCATTTCCACCTTCAAAGAGGAATCTTATCAGAACTGAACCCTTCCAAAGGAACATGTCAAATTTGACAAAACTATCACATGGAAGGTCTGGTAGAAGGCAGAGAGAAATCGGGAGAGAGAAAGAGAAAGAGAGAGAGAGAGAGAGAGAGAGATATGCTGTGAACCAGGATAACCTAGACCATTCTCCAGCCCTGAAGAACACCTGCCTGACATTTTGCTATCTAATTTGTTTTTCCCTGAAAACAGCAAAATGCCTCCAAACTATCTCTCGGTCACCAAACCATGCCTGGCCACTGTGTGAGAGAGCACAAATTCTAAGCAAAACCTGTTTAGTGAGTGTCCCATTAAATGAATGGCAAAGATGATAGTGTAGTCCTTGCTGTTAAGAAATTAAAAAGATTAACCATCCTCATAATATATTTTATGTTTTATTTGCAAACACGGTGTAAATGTTGTTTTCTGAGTATCTACCTGACTGTAGAAATATGCTTTGTAGTTCTTATCAGTCTGTGAATGAGAGAAAAATAAAATGTAAAATTATAAATATCTGTCTTTCTTTTTCCCAAATTTTTCTATTGCCTAGGCACTACACTGGTTTACAGACTTCCTGAGTGTTTGATATGAAAGAGCTCAACACTTACATAAAACCAGAATTATGTACATTTTATTGGATGTCATGTAGATTTCTTACACTTTGCCCAAAATATCTCAGTGCTGGTATTGCTGTACCTGTCTGTGGCTTTTTCACATAGATCTCAAGGGAGCAAACATACGGAGACACACGTATGAGTATCCCCAGGTACTTCCAAATATATCCATCCTTGTTTTAGTGTATTGCTCTTTATGACTATTTATTCCTTGCCTTCTTTATTCTGGCACTGTTTCTGGCAGATAAAAGTATCTATTTAAATTGGTTCTCTTTCACTTTTATAGTTTCTCACCATTCAGCTTTGTCCTCTCACTAACTGCTCTGGGCAGTTTCTCATTCAGTTGTATGCTCCAAAGTGTTTTTTGAGAATTTTGGTTGGAAAAGATGGGAGAGGTGAGTTTCGAGGGGAACAAGGCAGTGCCACTTCAGTGACAATACCAAAAGTGATGAGTACATATTAGTATTGCTTGAAATAAATTTTAATCCTCCTGTTTTATTTAACAGGAATTCACATTCTGATCCACCAATGTTAAGGCAAGAATCTGTTTTGGTAAGACCCAATGTCTGGCTGAGTTAATTTTAGCCATTGAACATGTCTACCTGTCTTCAGCATGACTAATGCATGTCTTCAAAGTTTGTTTTAGGCTGAAGTGCTTAGCTGAAAGGGGATACAGATTACTCTTCTGAATAAGCCTGTTATGGTAGGTCACTCAACAGAAAATCTGTTTTACACAGATTTGAAAAAAAAAAACAAACAACTAAATCACTGTTTTATACTTCATTCAGTAGGTACAGGCACATTTAATGAGGTGTTGTACTTAGATGAGAAATAAAGATAGTCTAAAACTTCTTTGGACCTTAAAATGCCTTCTTGAATTAAGGCTATTAAAATATAATATTAAAATAATATTGTGAAGTACTGCTATATTTTCCAGGGTGTTCTGGATATCTTCATTTGTGTGACTGTAATATCATGATATGAAAAAAGTTAAGGTGTTTTTGCTTCTTTTCTGACCCAGCTTTGGCCAATTTTTTCCTTCTTCCTACCAATAGTTTTCTGCCCCTTCAGCTGTGATGTGACAAACCGTCAGGGAGGGGAGGATGCTGTAGATAGGGTCACTAAAGCCTCTGAGTTAAACTTCCAGGAACAATAAGAATGCTGATAAGGAATGCAATAAGTTTGGCCTTGCACAAAAGCTGCCATCTCTTGAAACTATATTTTTACTCAAATAAATCGGTACACAAGAACATGTTGCTCAGATAATGCTTTGAGGCTTATTAAGGATAGATGGTACTTTTAACTACATTTAGGGCATAAAAGCAACCAAATGTTCTTGAATAATAAATTTAGCATAAAATGTGAAAAAAAGGGAAGAGAAAGAGTCTCCAAGAATCAAAAGAGAAGAAAAGATGTATGACATCTCTACTTCCCATTCTTTTTCCGACAGCTTGTCTTTTTTAAGGTCATACCCTCCCATAAGTTGAAAGATGCACAGAAATATTCTTACAAAAACTTCTAAATAAACTATGCTATTTTTTCCCACTGTGGATGTTTTTCAAAGTGAAATTGATATGCTTATACATTTTCAATAAGAAAAAGAAATTAACCATAAACATATACTTTATTGAGTGCAGCATAAGCATAGTTTTTACAGTAATTTCTGATAAGAATATACATCCATGCATATTTGAGATCATTGCAGCTTCAAATATTTAAGTAACCCTCTGGGAAAGGTCATCGCTTTCCAAAATACAGATCCAGAACTCACTCTCATGCTCACAGCAGCAGCAAATACTCCTCAGTAGATGTTTTAGCACTCCCTCCTCCCTCCCAGCTCTTTAGTGATTTACAAGCAACTAAAGAGTCCTCTGGTTGTTGGAGCAGTATTTATGTCCTTTCAGTCTGTCAGAGTTATGGGGCTGGCAATGAGGAGGTCAGCTTGTGGTGCAGGGTCTCCAGCTTGCCGAGCATCCGTCCCTGCGCTGCGCAGCCCCATCCCGGGCACGGCTGTTGCTATGGCAGCAGCACAGAGCAGGGATCTGACAGACTGGGAGGTGCTGGGGGGACTGTTCCTCATCTGTAGAGACACAGCACTGCTCTCATGTAAACTTGTAGCACCTACCATTTCACTGGGACTGAATGCTGCTATATCCATTGCTTCCTGGAAACCACGAGGATTATGACTTTTGCTTCCTATGAGGGTGTGCAAAGAGAGATTTTGTACATCTGGATCCGACTCCCCCTAAGCTTCAGTATTCCATGCATTTGAGACTTGCTTTTCTTTTGTATGCATTCTACATGCTTTTCCATGTTTTCCAGTGGGAGGAAACACAAGGCAAAGGTGAATGAAACGGATGACATCCTGCCAAACCTTCCTGTCACTCACCAAAATCATTCCCTACTTGGGAAGCTGTCAGTCCAGGAGTGGGTCCTGCCCCTGGCCAGCCCTGGGAGTTGCTTCAACGCAGATGCTGCAGTCTTTCAGAGTAGGGGACATAGGTACATGCTGATACATCACTACAGTGACAAGGCACTTTTCAGTCCATTGCTGAGGTCAAATCTAGAAAGCGACCAATTTGCTGAGTCCTAATCCTTTAGTGAATATTCAAAACTCAGTTCTCCTGAAGAAGATTAGGTATTCTTTAAAAATCTACACTTGCAAAAGTGAGAAAATATTTTCTCAATATCATGGGCAGGATTTAGTTCAAAAGGTTAAAATGGCCAGAAATGTCTATAGGTGAGGCAGGTATCTGAGCTGTATTAATTGAAGATTGCATGCATATGACAGCCTTCCAATGTTATAAAGATCAAGAATAAGGAAACACTCTTATTCTACTATCTAGAATTTGTTAATTAGCAGTTTTTGCAGGTTACATCTGTCTTAAAATTAGATATTTATGTTAAGACTGTTTTTGGACTTGCTGTAGAGAACTATTTCTCAACTGGAATCATAATTCAGTACTTCTGGAGTGTGAACTCAGTTTCTTTAGACTATTTTTTTAAATGGATAGTAGGGTTGTTTTCTGAAGGATTGTGCCTCACATCCTCAATTTCATACAAATAAAAACTAGTGTCAACAGGATGTTGTTTATTTTTTTAGTTAAATGAACCTGAACAAAATGTTCTGTACTTCCACCTGGTAGTTATAGAGACAAAAAAATTTTAGATGATCAGAGCTACCAATCTTGTGTACAAAAGTTTTGTGGTTCAGATCCTTCTACAGAGCTTACCAGCTTCTACCATGAGAAGAAATCCCACACTGTGCTCCTTATGGGCAAGAAATAACATTATGCAGTACGAGTGTGTTTATATAATAATAATTTGAAGGACCAAGAAACAAGTGACATTTTCATTTGCAGAGAAATAAAATAATTTGCATGAAGTCAATAATTCATTTCCTTTTGCCTATCGAATGATGTCCCATAATTTAGTGTCAAAATAGTGGCTTCTGTGGAATGGAGGTGATTTGCAGCTGACAAATTCCTCTTGGACCACCCATCACATAATGAGATTTCACTGGGAGTCATTCTCATGTGAATCTGGCTTAAATCCAGACCAGTTGGAATCTCTGGGGTTTGTTGAAAATTGGGTTGGATTTCTTGGTAGTTTTTCTTTCTGGCTTTCAGAAGGGGCTTCCAGCAGCAATGAAATCTGGAATTGCTTCAGCTCTCAGCATCTCCATGCTTCCCAAAATAAAAAGGGCATCTGTAGATATCCCCTTACATTTTTTATTATTGCAACACTTGCATGTAGACTTATTCATGAACTGAATTTTTTTTTTTTTTGTGTTGTGGCACAGCATGTGATTTAAAAAAACCCAAAACCATCAAAAACCACATACAAAAAACTAGTTGGATGGAAAAACATTTGGCAAGTAAGGTACATTTTCTGCATTTTCTCTTTTAGAAGATTATGATTATGATTATGATTACATGTAATCTCACACCCCTGAGCAGATGCTATCTCTTTTCCCTTCCAGAATTTTAGACTGTAACCAATAGGAGACATGAAGGAGACAGAGGAAGCTGTGAGAGACTGCAAGGCTTTCTTAATGTAGGGTTTTTATTACAAAAAAAACCCAAAAAAACCCAAAACAAAACAAAAAACACACACACACACAGAACCCCAAAAAACCAAAACAAACCAACCAACCAAACAAAACCCCAAAAAACCCCCACATGCAGAAGCAGGAGAAGATGCAATTCTGCACTAGTTAAAATAGTAGAAATAAGTATGAAAATGGAAAATTGAATTTTAATTTTAATGAAAATTGCTAAAATATTCTGCTTAGAAGGATTACAGTATTTCCCTTTAGCTTTCCCTATTGTGTGCATTAGTCCTGCTGAGACACAGATCTTTCATCATTGCAGCGTGGCTGTTACAACTGATGGTAATGAGGCTGTTATCTCTGTGGTACAAATCGATGGTAGTGGATACCTCAGTGAATGCATTTTCTTGTGTGCGTGGTGGCCTATATTGTGCTCATAAATCTGTAACTGTTTATGAAAACATCTTGTAATCGCATGGTTTCTTATATACCCCATTCTCTATGTAATGAGCTGAGGGTGAAAGGCTGTGTCAAGGTTTTACTGGAAGGACAATGCTGTAAGGATTACAAAAAATTTCAGATGATGTGAAGAAAGGCACAAAGGAAACAAAAGGATTAATGCAGAAAAATATCAACAACAGAAGATACAAATTCTTCTATGAAGAAGATTTCTAGGTAAAGATCTTGTGTAGGAGAGGTTTAATGCACAGTTCTTCCTCCTGACAGAGACTTTTGCATACACAACCTTCAACTCTTAGAAAATACATTGATATTAAAAAAAAGGATGATCAAGGACAGCATAAGTATTGGTCTGAGTATTTCTATTTGATGCTCTTCATTTTCTGTGGGCAAATAAATATTCGACTGATGCCATGCAGGTTTCACTTTCTAATGCAAGAGCCTTTCAATAACTGGAAAGAATATTTGATGTGTAAATGCTCCAATAGAATGAAGAGGAGGGGCCCCATCAAAAAGTGTCCAATGATCTGATAATTCAAATATTCACTTGAGAAGGCCGATCACATAGTTTGAATCTCCTATTTGTAGCAGTAAGAGGATATTTACAGTGATGATCCCTTTCTCTAATGAATGAGTTATTTATTCTCTGACTTAAGTAAAATTTACATGTTTTACACAGAGTGGAACATCTCCCACAGCAAGTTTTCCTGTTGTGGTGAAGGAGATGTCAGTCCACATTTTAGACAGAGTTGTAGATGAATCTGAGTCTTCCAGGGCCAGAATTTTTGTCTGCTGGCAACAAATGGAATGATGAACATCTATCTGGATATGTTCTCAAAATGGTGCTGGCTCTAAGTGATTTATCAAGTAATTCAACTAGAAATTAAAAACACATTGTGAATAGTCAAAAACAATCTTTTAATTAAATACAAATTTATTGAAATACTTATATAATTTTACCAATACATTAATTAATTCTATCATGAAAAATAATCATAGGAGTGGTTATAATCATCAATAAAATATATTCTCCATTACATCAGGGTTATTTTTTTAACACTAATGTTGTGATTGTGAATGGCTAAAGTAAGGCCTGTGGTTTGTGATTTATACAGTGATCCTCAAACACTCATTGTTATTTTCCACAATACTTCAGATTATTTTGTCGTTGATGCCACCATTAAAGTGTATTTTTCTTTTCCTAGAGACCGCATCTAGTCTGTTTTACCTCCAACTTTTCTAATTGAAACATACTTAGCTGAAACAAATTATGAGCTTAACTGAATCAATGAAAAGTTATCTACATCTGTGTTTTTCTATTCTGACATAACCCAAGTTTGCATAGTCATTTGGTTCTTTCAGCTTATTCCTTACCATCTGATGCCAGACCTTGTAGAAAGAATACATATGTGTATTTATCGCAGTTTGTATCATTTTTTCACTTAAAAAGAGCTGAGAAATAATATATTTTCTTCAGTGACTAGCATGTCATGACTCTGAGGGACTATTGATTTGAAATGTGACCTTTTTGAGAGTCAGAAAAAGACAGGAAAAAGAAATGTAATGGCATGTCAACAGCAGTTTTCACCACTCAAATCAGCAGAAGTTGTCTGAAGTAGTGTTTTGTCCGGCATATACTTTTCTTAGATTCTCCGTAGTTTTCTCCACAGTTTTCTCCATATTTTTTGACTTTTTTTTTCATTTGCCCTTATTTTGAAAAATGTTTAGATATTACTACTATATTCTCTGATGGTTTTAGGTTTGAGTGGCACAGTTGTGACTTTTCTCTGGTTTCTGCTTTATTTCTTGTGTAGTTTTTTAAATTACTCTTGTTAAAATAGGTATATCGGAAATATAAGATGACACAGTTTGGTAAGTGTTCCCACCTGTTATACCTCCGGTGGTAATGGCAAAACCTCCCAAAATTCTCCCTTGTAGATGTGAGTAATCACTAATTTTCCTATATGTGTCCATTTCATCTTTAATGTCTCTATTTTTTATTTCTCTAGCTCAATAAAATGTATTAGGTTAAAAAGGTAATATTTTTCTTCTTCTGAGATGGAATTAATTTTTTATATTTTATTGCAATTTTTTTGTTTAATGTATCTCAGTGAAGTGTCTCTGGGATCGTTGTTGAGTTCTATGAAGATGACTTTATAAAATGCTGTTTAATGGCCTGTAATAAAATACCCAAATGTAAAATTCCATTTAAGTCCCAATTAAAACTTTATCTTCTGTGTGTTCAAAATGATATATGATTTCTGTATTATTATTAACACAATCTAAAATAAAAGAAACACTTTTGGCTATCCTGAGTTCTGTTTTCATTGCCTGTTTCCTTGCATTAATGCATAATAATTAGGCTTTACGGAAAGATTTAAATTTTCTTCCTCTTGTTTTTATGAAGTAACTTTTTCACGAGTCTGTAACATGAGATGATAATTCTAATTTTCAAAAGTTAAAATTAGATGCAGAAATGCAAATTCAAATACCAAGAACTACCCTTCATGACTTGGAACTGCAAAACCTCATCTGAATTCTGGAGGGTCATTCTTATCCACTACTGAAGTCAACAGAAATTTTGACCTGGATTTCAGATGATATATGGAAGAATGTTGTGAGAAAAAATGATGGTGAAATATGTTTTGTGCTCATTCCCTTTCCAGTGCAATGGTGACTGATTTTTTTCCATTTAGTTCAAGAGGCATCTTTAGTATTTCTATCAGACAAATCCATAAACATGCATGGCTATGTTATGACATAAGGTATATTTCTGCTATTGCTTAATAATAGAATTAAGATTGCATGTGCTAATTTAACTTCTAGCCTGTGAAAGGCAGTATCAATTGCTGAAAAACAGGGCACCTTTTTTTTTTCTCAAAAAGAACTATGATTCATTCTACTGTTTAATACTTAGTTTAAGAATAAGATAAAATGAACACAGGTATTCAGGGGTAGTCATAATATCACTGAAATTAGGAAATTCTAATGAAAGTGTTCAATAAAATAATCATCATATGATTAGCTATAATAATAGCAATAGTACTAATAATGAAATATGATTCAATAACAGAGTACACCAAAGGAAAGTATAGTCCTTAAAATGGAGAGTTTATTCTGTCTCTTTTACTTTCATACCTCACATATTCCATTTAAGCAATATAATAGCATGATTAGTCATGGGTTCTTTGGATGATACTGTAAGACTTTATATATAAGCATGGGGTGATAACCAGCGTAGTAATTTGTATTTTCACATGGGAAAATTGTAGCACCTATTATTAGATTTATTGTGACATCCAGTGATGAAATTCTTGCCTCATTAAAATAAATAGACTATTTTCTAGTTACTGCAGTAGAGCCACAGTTTCAGCCCACAACCTCAGCTCATAATTCAGAATGTCTCCACTGAATTCACTGATTCCAAGCCAAAACACACATGCTAAAATTCCCAGGCACTACTGAAATATCTTGCAGAAGCAGAAGACATTATCTTCCAAACAACACACAGAAGGTTAGTTCCTAGCGCTTTTCAAAGGACTATGGCACAACTTTCCAAGCCATGTATCATCCACACAGACTCATACAGAGGATATCCTTAAGTAGTCCTTGGTAAACTGTAGTCCTCAGTAAAAAAACTTGTTCTGTGTTTCACCTATTCAAACTGTTTTAGAAAGGTTGAACTTGACTAGTTCCTGGAAGTCCACCTGGGAAAACAAAAGAGATACAGAAAGTGTTTGCAGCAGGCCAGTGATCCTTGTCCATGTCATCCTGATTTGAGCAGCGGGCCCTTACGCAGACCTTTGAGTACATTTCATTGTAGAAGCTGCTCTTCACGTGAAATTTAAAACTGTGGCTGGTGTCTATTACAGAGTAGGGATTATGATTCTAAGTGGCTTGGCTGAATTCCAGTATGAATAGCTTCATTTTCCCCACATAAGAAATTCTGCTGCAACTTCATGAACGATACTTTGGGTCCTGCGTCAGAAGCGTTCTGGACAAGAGCTGGGCTTTGGTGCACTGTTGTATTAATTCTCGTTGCAGACAGAAGGTACTGCAGATGTGTGCATATTGAAGCTCAGATACAAAGCTATCAAGTTCCCTCATTTAAATTTTTTTATACTTTGTTTTTGTTTAAGCCTCTCCTCACCTCTCCCAGTTTTTAACTTCCTGATGAACTGTTGCTGGCAACCATCACATTTTACTTCCAGCTGGCAAGTCAAACAAACACTCTCTTTCAGGGATGTTAATGCAAAAGCAGACCAGAACATGTGTAATGTTATGTAGCAACCCAGCCAGTTTTCTTTGCTCTTCTCTCTGCCCTCCCAGACACTTTTGGAATCTGCATTCCTAGGAAAGGCTGGACAGATAATCCAATCTGGAACCTCTCACATGGAAACAGTCTATAATGTTTTGTGCCAAATCATCTATTATATTTCCAGTGAGCATGTAGTTTTACAGGATGTTGATCTATTTCAGCACAAATTTAGACAACAATATTGTTTTCTCCATCTCCCAATCACTCCCTCAGCTAGTTTATAAAAGTTTATTTTACAAGACACTTGTTTTGTGTGAAATAAAAGCTAACAAGTCACACTAAATAAAAATTCTTAACTAGCTCAAGCAATCTGCTTCAAAGAAACTTGTCTTCTGTGTAATGTGTTTTCTGCTGAGGCCTTCCTGGATGGCAAAATGAAGCAAACCCTCTCCTGACAACAGATTAAGTTTCTGGCCTCTTCATGGAGCAGAGACTTCCTTTATCGCCATTTCTGATGGATGTTAGATTGGAAAGATTCCACTCAAAGTCAGTCCACTTGACAGCTACAGAGCAATAAATGTAGGCCTGGCTTGTTTCAGTAGGACTTGTACTTCACTCATGAGGCAGGGCAAAATCAAATTTGGCTGCGCAATGGTTAACATATATCCAGAATTTAAAGTAAATTATCTGTGCACTGAATGAGCTGGATCTTGTTGAAATGCAATCATGTCATCTAAGTAATACTACTGTAATGTGATTTTTTATAAGCCTATTAGCTATACATCCTACTGAATTATATGAATACATGCTCAAGTACAATAAATTTCAAAGCCCATCCAATCATCATATCCATCTAGTAAAACACACTTTTTAATGTACATTTAACAAAATAATGATTTGAACAGTTGACTACTCGATTTTAATCAGAAAAACTGATGTATCCATATTTCTTACAAATAAGAAAATCTCTGGCTGTGGGAAGCAAATGCACGTCTTTTCAAGAGCAGCAATTTGTTCTGAATGCAATTCCTCTCTGGAATGCCCACAGACCAGCAGTATGACCTACTGTACATTCTTTCCATTGCAGCACTTTTCTGGCTTCATATATTTTAATTTCAGAGCTAATGTCTTTAAATGTTCATTTTATTGGAAGTAGTGAAACACTAATGAGCCAGTGTTCAATCCAAGAGACAACGAAACATAAGGGATTTTTATCTTTGCAAAGGCAATTCTATAGACCAAACAAATGATTTACTAATACCTTGACATGCCCTGTTAATGGAGAAGTTGTTTTCTTAATAATAAATGGTAAGCTATTGACCACTATGTAATTAGAAACAGACCTTTACAAGGTTCTTTTCTGATTTGATTGACAATATGTACTTTAAAAGGTGTTTGGTAGATAGACTTTAGAAGACAAACGGATTATCTTCCTAATTCTTATGGAGAGCCATTGGCTGCAGTCTTATGTCACTCAATAGTTACAAATTCAAGGAAACCGTGATACATGGCCTAATCAGAATTTTTATTTGACAACTGCTAACAGGACAGGTGTGCCCTTGGCCCTTCCTGTTTGTTATGAGCTGGCTTCATTCTCTTTTTACCCCAGTGTCTGTTACTCACCAAGAGCACATTAATCATGTCTCCCGCCCCGCACAAACTGCAGCACAGATCGAGGCAGCTGCTACAAGTACTCCGGGAATGGACATGAACCCAGCAGGCTGCAAGGGTCAGACATTCTGACTGAAAAGGACTCTCAGAGGCCAGAAATTACTTAAGAGGTGGCGGAAGGGGGAAGGAAAAAAAAGAAGAGATATATGAAGACGGGGTTACTAAATAAACTGTGACCATCAACCACTTCTCCAATAAAAGTTTATTGTTTTACAGCCTATTTGAAACTCTAAAGGGAGGAGCATTAGGGGGACATTATTACAGGATGGTTTGAAGCTCACAAAAATTTCCTAGCAACTCTGGAAGTAGTCTAACAGAATGATTATTTAGTGACACCAATTGCTCCAGGCAGAACACAGTGATAATGCAGATACACTGCTTCAGGTATTCAGGCTTGGAATGGTTTCAGCACCAGCTAGGACAGCAATCTATGTCTTGACACACTCATGACAGCCTCCTCAGAAAAGAGTCTCAGCCCTGTGAATCATTACATTACATTGATCAAAAGCAAAATAACACAACAAAGCTCAGAAAGGTGGAACAAGTATTTAAAATAAGAGTGCTGTTGGGGAACCATTTCCACTCTACACAGACCTTTGAGTGATTGTGTTCAAAAGCTCTGTAACAGATGAAGCTGGCAAAAATAAAAGGAAAAACATGGGTTGGCAGGAGGAGACGGGCTATTAATATCTTTCAGTAAAATATGCTGGAAGAAAGGATGTATTTTCTCTCTGGAGTTTTGGTGTGCTGAAGAATAGCATGTGGGCAGCCACTTTCGCACAGGAACTGCTGTTCTGCTCCCTGTTTCTTCACTACAACAGGAGAAAAGGCCAGCCAACAGAGCTCAGTAATGGTATGTAAAAAGGACTTACTTGCCACATAATAAGAAGGAAAAGGGAGAAAATTATAGCGAGCTGACTTTCAGTGTGGGAGTATGAAACATGAAAGCAATATCAAGATTTGCTACAAGTCTTGCTTGAATTTTCATGTTGTGTTTTCATGATGTGTGTGCAGTAAAAGTGTGGGAGTGACAGGACATCATGTCCTTTCCCTTCTATCCTGGTTTAACTCTACGTTATCAGTCGTATGTAACTCTAATAGTGAAATGCTGGTTTAACAGAGGTAATATTCATGGGGTGCATATGAATATTAGAGTATAAACCTAATTTTCTGAAGTATTAGGTTTTGAAATTTCCAGACACCATCAATGGGACAAATCTGTGAACAAAATTACTGTCCCTGAACCATTTCTGAGTACCTTCATAGGAGACTGCAAAAGAACATGGCACACTCCTTTGCAAAACAAAGCTAGTCTAGTGCTTTTGCAAGTAGATAGATTTGAATCCCTTCCAAGACACTTTAGAACTTCATTCCTTATTTGTCCAAGTGACTCTCTCTCTTCCTCTGATGTACTTGTACTAACCAGCTTATACAGACTAATTCTTCTTGTTATTAATGCCCATTTATTTGGTAATAGTCTTTCCAAGTCATTTGAGATCCTGCTACTGGTGAGTGAGTCAGTCTGTCCTGACAACTCTCTGTAGTAATCTCTGAGATTTCTCAATATATTCCAGGGGACCCATAAAGTAACTTACAGAAGATTTACTATTTTGTCAGGCAAATAGTAGAAGGTTTCTTTTGGGTTCTTCTGTGTTTGTTGCTGCTCCCTTCATAATCTATAATAAAATACCCTTGACTTCCAAGACACAGAATTGATTGTTAAGTGCTAATCACACTGCTTCTGGATCTGGGAGATTTTGACATTATCCTTCTTTTGCCAGCATACTGCATAGAAGATAAAGACAAGGAATGGAAGCCATGACAAGCCAGATCCTGACCCCAGAATATATTACCAAGAATATTTAAAAAAACTGTTCTCACTTGGAAATACTGATACATTAAAATAAAATGGTTTTTGTAGGAATGAAGTAGAATTTGGTTTATTTTTCTATTTTAAGCTTTTTAGATCTTGAAAGAAATTTCTGGTCACAGCAAAAACTGAAAAGTCTGGAATTACCTGATGGTCACAAACTTCCTGTTCACCATCCTCTGGGCTCTTCCAGTGTGAATTACTCACTATTTGAGCTTTCTCAACTTTATGGTGACAGTGGAAAGTAAAATATACTAAATATGAAAGGTTCAATGAATCTAAATGTTTGTCTTTGAGGCTTTTGTGCTTGTATCAATTTCCTGATCTGAGCAGATAAATATATCTATTAATCATATGGTTTGTTTGCAACTTGAAAGTTTCCAAATCTTACAAGAAAATTTATTTACAAACATCATGGAGGCATTAGATAATATCAGGAAAAGAGGCTTCCCACTCCTCAAAATTTTTTCCTCTTTATTTTTTTTCTCCTTATTTTTTCCTTATAATTGTATTTTGCCTTCATTGCATGGCACAGACTGCCTGTAAAATGGGGAAAAAAGTACAATTCTAAATTTCATCATGCTTTAAAAAGTGGTAATTTTTAAAGATTAAAAATTAAACTCCAAATTCTGAATGATTCACAGATCTCAGAGTTTCATCATTGCCATGTCTATATTTAATCTTACAGTACATCAATATAAAGGATTGGTTGTGATGTTATTTAAAAAGTACAGAGTAGCTTAGGCCACATGAGTTTTTGGTTGGAGTGAAGAGAGTTAAGTGTCTTTTATCAACCAAACATTTGCTTTTGAGCAGTTCTGGGAGCACATGAAAGGTAGTAGGGACTGAGAAGAGAAAGATCCATATGAAATGTTCCCCTACATCTGCTTTTGTTCATGAAAAAGATTAAATTGTTTCAGGCATTCACAAACGCAGGTGAATAACTAGGAAGCATGCAAAATATAGCAGAAAATGTTTTTCAGAAGGTTATAGTATTTTAAAATCGACACGATTCCTTGGCCAGATTACACACACCAGGAGTGCTGAAGGAAGTGGGAGATGAAACTGGCAGAACAGTAGCAGGTTTTTCAAAAGTTCACTCAATTTTTATTCACTTCAAGAGCCAGAGACAGATCTGAAGACTGGGAAAATGGGTCACACCATTTCTTTACTTCAAAAAGATGGAGAAGAGGAAGGGATACATACATGATAAGGTTGATTCAGTCTTTTTGATAGTGTTGTAGGAAGAGAGTGAAAAATGTTATGAAGGCTTGAAAAACACCAGAGATATAAAATACAGCAAAAGGTAAAATGTCACTCTATTTATTCAGCACTATTCAATTAAGACCATCTAATGTCTCTCCAGAGTAATGGATTTGTCCATACCTAAATGTATTCATGTTGTTTGGGAAGATATTATTATGATAGATAGTGATCATCAAAGAAGAACAATCTGTACACACCCTGCTAATTTCTCCACATCACAATTACCTATAGCTTAAAAGATCCTTTGAGAGCATCCCACTCCAGAGTCCAGGACAGACAGGCATAAAACATGAGATATTTTTCTGTAGTTCCAATTCCTTCCTCAAATTCAGAGGCTAAGCCTTTAAAAAGGAATGTACAATATAGAAGATAAAAATAGGAATTCCACTATGCTATATCAGGATGTGGAATTTTTTTTTGCTTTTCACAGTGAATTGTAGCTTACATCTATTTTAAACTCTCAACTATAAACAACATTATTTACCTGCAGCCATGAGAAGCTGTTACAAAAACATTGTATATAAACACAGCTTTGTTGTTGTTATTGTAGAAAGAGTGTATTCTACTCCTGTTATATGAACATCATGATTCCCTGAAGACAAGATCATAGTTTGCCTAATTGTTGGCTTGCTGCCAGTTTTGTTAATTTCTCTGAACAGTTTAAATATTGGGCAGTGAAGCTGTGTATACAAAGGCAGTGATGCTGGTCAGTACAAACTGCAGACACCATCCCTTGAAATCTATAAATTAAATGCTTATTAGCAAGGCTCAAATCAGTAGAGTGTTTCTGCCTTTTTCTTTTAAGAGCTGATGCAGAAATGCTCTCTTCCTCTTATGTGTTCTTAAGTTCAGTCCCACCGTGCTTGTTTCCTCTGGCAGTGCTCAGGAGAGCACCCTTCTGTCACTCAGAACAGGAAGGCATCACATCCTGCTGCTGGATGGCTGCATGGAAAGGCCAAAAACTGTGTGATGGAGCTTTTGAAATGGTGCTCATTTTCAGAAGAGTTCTACAGGATCATTTTGCCCGAAACTACAGATATATCTGTGTTAAGCATACACTTATTTATTACCAAAATACAGGCCCAGGGATCAGTAAATAAAAGATAAGGTGAACAGATGTGTTAATGCTGCGTATTAGAATCCAATTAACTGATATGCCAACTTAGCATTTTTCTTGTTTCTCTCTCAATAGATTTTTCCATGGCAGCAGAGCTTGCTTCAAGTGACAAACTGCTGCTGCAGCAGCATAACTAGTGTGACCATATGGCATGGGGTCAATAAAACACACTTGCATAAATGCCAAAAATGGAAGCATTCTACTCTTCTCCAAGCATGTTTCTTCCTGAAATTTGTCTCTCTGTGATAAATACTAAATTGCAGCTGAACAGGAAAATCAAATTATGGAATCAGTATTAACCAAATCTTTATTAAAAGAGTAAGTATCTACTTTTAACATAAAATTAGCATGTCACATCCTTTTACTCATAAGCAAGAAAATTCACCAGATACCACATACAGCTGTTTTTTAACTCTTGTCTGAAAAGTCAAGAACTCATTTTTGGAGGGTCAGTATTTGAGTCTATTTACACTTTTTCTACATTACAGTTTCTAACTGTTAAGGATACAGCACAGAAAAAAATATAAATTCCATGATCAAAAAGATAGGAAAAATATGTGTGGTTTTTTTCCAGTATTTAGCAACTCCCAAAACTAGCTCTGGAACAATTCAATTAACTATTACTTGGCATCACAAATTAATAACTTTTAGTTATGTAGTTACATATAGTTATAACCCTTAGAACCATTTACAAGTACATACTGCAAAGTTTACATATGGTTAAATCAGAAGATATGCACCCTAATTTTCAGAGAGCAAAGGTAAGGTGGAACACCATGGGCAAGATATTTCAGTGTTCCCCAAGAGATTCAAGAGTGACAAGAGACCGTTCAACCTCTCATAGCTGGAGATTTAGATTACTTAGCAGGAGTTCTGTGGCACTGAAGAACTTTTCATTTAAGCTTTCTTGTGAAACACATGCATTTTGAGAGGTATGTGCAACCAATGTTATTACAGGCTGCTCTAAAGTTCTATCAAAAACTAAAAGAAACTCACATTCAAAAGAAGTGATGTCCCTCCAGAAAGAATGTGGAATAACAAACATTATGCAGATAACCACATACATAAAATCCTCTCTTAGTATGATGAAAGTAAAAACATAACCTGATGTGAGTAGCTTATCTCATCTAACATTTTCTGATTTCCTATTCAACCGGACAGAATGGTAATATCTGGCATTTAAATAGCCACTTGAAAAGGAAAGATAAGGATGTGATTTGGGGTTGTCTTCTGACACTCATCAGACACCTACCCTAATTTCAGGTACCTAAAAGTTTGATGCACGACGTGGGATAGGCCTCCAGCTTTGCTATGTAGTCCATGGAGATAGGCATCTCCAAGATAATTCACACAGCATGCCAGGGAAGCTCTTCTCTTGGTTGTGGCACAGGCCAGATAGTAAATCAACAACGTGAAGTCCTTGCATCACTCACAGGAAGTTCCCCCGGTATCAATGAAGGGCTAAACCAACAGGTGTAAACCAAGAACACTCACTTAAATGCATGAATGAAATGAACCCTACCTATGAAATAATGACTGTAGCTTAGCAGGTAAATCCTTTGAAACAACTGGCTGTTTTCTATAACAAAAATGTGTTTCTCATTGCAGATTTCATCAGATGGGTTCTGAAACTGCAGGAATACGGGTTAATGTAGGAAGGGATTTTGGTAACCCTGAGAAAAAAAATCAACAATTTGAAGTAATTCTCTTCAAATACTTGTTTATTGGAGGCAACAATAATTGTTATGGTAATATCTGTCCAATAAATAAATAAATTCTTAAGGTAAAGGAAAAAACATACAACAAGTGATTTCCTACTAGAATTGTAAATACTGTCACAAAGCGTGAGGGGGAAATATTAGCTCACAGACATGAAATGTCTTCTTACATTTCAACCTCAAAAAAAAAAAAAAACAAAACCCAAAAAACAAATGAAAACCCACAAAAAATACAAAACAGAATTAAAACAAACAAACAAACAAAACCAAGATAAAAAAAAATGCAAAATAAACAAAGAAAAAAACCTCCAAAACCCAAACTCAAAAAAGAACCAACATTCACAACCAAGATGACAGTAATTTTCTCTCTGTACTTTCCTGAAGATCATGAGAGCTTATTTTAGAGCTAGCTCTTATCAAAGAACCACTCAGAAAGGCTAAGAAATCCATTTAAACCTGTGGTATGTTGTATACATGCCTATACCTGCAGCAATGTTTTTAGTCGCTAATTATCTTTGATTTTAACAAATCCTCTGCATGTTGATTCAGTAGCCCATTGTAAGTATTTTTGCCGTAGAATATTGATAGGTTTTAACCTTTACATGCAACCACCTTTAAATAAAAGAATTCTTTGGAATTTATGTATCTGCTCTCAAAGCTGTTATTTAAACGACAAACACATAAAAGGCAGAAGAAATAGCAGTAGCAATGATCTTAAGGTTAACCTGGAATGGTTAATTTCTTATTTCCTCAGGGACTACTTTGAAGCAAGACCAAAGGGTTGTGCTGACTATCATACAATATGGGATTTTTACAAGTACAAATCCAGTCTGGAATACTCATAAACTTCCCATCTCCTCTAGCTGGGATTAGAGCTGTATCTCCCATTTCCTCTTCCTTCCCTCCTCCTCAGAAATAGTTTCTTCTCTTGCAGAACCTTAAAACCTCTCAATAAATCCATTATTGTAAAACAAAGACCAGCTGTTAATATTTTATGAGACTGATGAATATCTCTCTCCACTTTGGCAAGGTAAAATAAAAGCAAATATTTATGGTATAATAATTAGCATCTTTGGAGATAATTCAAAAAAGATGTAGGTAAGTCTTGACTAGAGATGTCAAAAACAAGGAAAAGAGACTTCCCTTTTCAAGACTGACATGAAGCCATGGTTGTCACATATGAGATCTATGAATATTTAATGCAGTGTGGAAATTAATATTTAATATACTCAAGTCCTATATGACAAAAGTACTTGGCACATTTCTTTCAAAATAAAATAATAAAAATGTTTAACTACATTCTATGATTATGACCCTGAAACCTCTACATTTTGCAGTTCTGAAAGAATGCCAAACTCTATGCTACAGCATTAGCATAATAATTTCAGAAATTGCATATGTAAATCTACATGCCAGCAACAAAATAAAAGCAGCCTGTCTTTTAAAGCTGTTATGAGACATGGAATGCCTTCATGTACTGACCATTAACCAAAGAATTTATTACAAATGATTTCTTAAAAAGGAAAACACAAGCAACAAGGTTGCCCACAGTTTGATTCTCAATTGGTTTGGTTTTTTTTTCTTTACTTAGGATCATACACAATATATGTTTTTGAATAAATGAAACAGCTAGTGTTGAATAATTTATTATAAAAATAATGTGACAACAATGAGGTTAAAAATCACTTTCAATGACTAATTCCTGAATTCAGTGCAGAGGTAGCCCAACACTGTCTTGATAAATGAGATTTGAATTGAGTGCTGTGAGTATTAAAGCACTGGCTACCTTTTTCAGCGCAGTACCAGATATGTTGATCCAGAAGGTCCTTTTTGGGTCTGCATTCATAACTTGCCAGTAAATTCATTATTTCACTGTACGGCAGGGCCATTATTGCCCATACATAAGAAGTGCATATTACATAAACTTGCTCTCTGATTGAATTACCATTTGTGTCACTAGCAAAAGGCTGAGGATTGGCTTGTGTCAAGGCAAGGACAGACAGCACAGCTGGCTCAGTCTTTTTCAACCTTGTTTTGGTGGGAACAGTTCAGTATAGATGAAATGAATTTGATTCTCCTTCCATGCCCAGAGAAAATTATACAAAACATTGGCAAGCCCAGCTAATGTCTGGATCTGTAATGAAATCTCAAACGAGCCAATACCTTTTATTTCTGTAATTCTAACTGAAATGTGCTAATTTAAATCTCTAGATATAATGCAGCTCTTCAACACTCCCAAATTATTCACCAAGCAGAAACCTTTAGCATTCTGCATGCATGTTGGAGAATATGAATTCACTTTTCACTTTAAATCGCTAATTTAATGAAATCATATATTGTTGACACTTTGTATAATATTTAGGTCTTTCTAAATATTTACAAGAGGCTTTGTAATTACTTTTTTTCAGTTCTATGTGGTATTAAAAGTCATGATTTTTTGTTCTACATTCTAATTATCAGCTTAATTTCAATACTAAATATAAACAATTATGCACATTTTTAAAGATGCCTGCAATTCTTTTTAAACCAAGAAAAATCTGATCCAGAAGAAGAGGTTAAATGTTTATTTGATTTTATTTAACTTGGATCTGAGTTTTTAAATATGCATTCTAGTGCCTTGTTCTAAGAAAAAGAGGGAAGATTTATTTTGCTCTAATTGCATAACATGTTTTGTAGTACTGACCTGTTCACATTAACAAGAAATATACTAGAAACTAAGCTCCTAGACATAATTCTGAAATTCACAAAAAAATTCCAAATAAATCCAAATATAAGGAGTTAATAACTGACACTCTTCTCAAGAAGAATAATTTCTTACATATTGATAATTCTTTTAAAATAAATATTTGGAAAATGTACCACATTGGTCAGAGGTTATCCTTCATTTATTATAGCATGCAATTTTTTTGTTTGTGTTTTTTTAAAATTTGGATCTGTTCAGAATATGATAATAGATGTCTATCATGAAAATTAGGCTTCTACAAAAATTTAAAATGCAGTGAGAATGGTGGCGGAGAAGTAAGACAAAATTAATATTTGCCTTGAAGAATAATTCTTTCTTACTCAGTCACCTAAATTCTCACATAGGGACTTATGGTTTATTAAACTAGGCAAAATTTTGTCGATTTGTCCAAAATTCTTTTATTACAGAATTTTGGTTTGCCTTTTTATTTTTCTTTGCTTGCTTTTTGGCTTAACTTCTATTTCTTCTATTCCATTTAAATCCATCTGAGAAGTTAAAAAAAACCACCCAAATTTAAATTCCTTTGGTCTTTTGTCCTGGTACATATCTCTGGATTGGTAAAATGTTTCTTCAGAAAGATCTGTCTTATCAAGCTGAACGTCAGCAAAGTTGTCTTTTTCCATTACCGAGCAATCAACAAATTCTTCAAAGATTGCATCATGAACACAGATAGTAGTGGGAAGAACTGGACCATTTCTCACACAGTCAGCAAGGCAATGCAGCTAACAAGTATTAAAAACATAAGATATGAAAGTCATGCCTGCATTCACTCCAGAATATTTATCATCCTTCTTCTCTAATAAGTGCATAAAGCCTCAGGTGAGCTGGACTTCCGTATATTCAAAGATTTTTGGAAACATAGAGAATGTAATTGGGAATTCCCTATCATAAACTTTTCTGTGGAAAAGGTCAATGTCTTTCTCTTGTGCTCTTATTTTATTCAACACCTTTATATATCTCTTAACTGTATAAAACATGATGATTGAATGATTAGACAATAGTAGAGTAATGAGGAAAAGACATGAAGTTCACAGAAGTTTTGTAATTCATAACGAATTTAGAAAGCCATGTCAGATTAAAAAAAAAATAAAAATAGTCATTTTGTCCATTGTTTTGCTGTCACCTGGCATTTTGTTTGCTGTCTTTCATATCCCAAGATGTGAGTTTGCTTTTGCATCCTTCGTGTGGGCCTAGCAAAAATATATTAAACAATGTCCACTTAAATTAATGACTATGAAGATCTCTAAAATTGTTCCAATATTTTTTTGATTAGGACTAAATTTAACTGCATCTGTTATGTCATCTTTCCATAGTTTTCTAAGCAATTCTAATAGCATGCTGCACCATCTTTCTAGATATTTTTATTGCCTATAAATACTTTTCATTTATGATTTTTACATTAAAAAATAATTTCATTAGGTATGAGGCACTTTTAAGTAAATCCTAGCTTGTCAGGAAATATTTTAAAAATCATTCAAGAAAATTATTCAAAGAAATTTTTTCAGAATTTGTTGCAAAAATGATACAAAATAGAAATATTTTCATCTTATCTTGATATTAATTGATCTGAATATTTTTCAATGCATTTTTTCCAAATTTTATGCATCTTCATCACTTACATAATTTGGAAAGAAAAGGATTGAAAGTTTGAGTATTTCTAGGGAAAAGGAATAGGATTTTTTCCCTAAATCTTTTAACAGTTTCTGTGGATTCTCGTCTGTTCTCCATATACCCATGAAGATATTTAACCTTATTAACACAAGAAATCATAGAAAACTTTCATGAGATACCAACTTGTTTAGCCTATAATCTTGTTTAAACATCCTACACTGACAAGACACTCTTTTTATGCACCGTGTCTTTTGCTAAGTATATGAGCACACCCGCCATGCCTATGACCAATTTCTCCTTCTGACTAAGGGAATTGGCACTGTTAGGGCAGAGAGGGGCTGGAAATTCCCTCAGAGACTGGGAAACAGAGTGAGCCAAGGCAGTCAGTGCTTTCCTCAGTGGGACACAGTTCCACAGGAGCTGATAACAAGGCCTATCAACAACTTCCAATAAGGCAAGAGATGAATCATGTTTTGAGTACATCCTGGAGGCTCACCCTGGAGCAAGAGATGGAGCCAGAGACCAGGTTAGAAACTAGCCCAACGCAAACTACTACCTGAAGTTAGCTGCAAAATCTTTCCCCAGATAGAAACAAAGGAAGATCTGGGCAGTAAGGCCAAAGCTTCAGTGCCAAAGAGTTTATACCTTTTTAACTAAGGAATTTTGAAAATATTTCACAGCACCAGCTGTAAACTGTGTATTAGAATATTCTGGAGAAGCATCATAGACATTGGACTTCCATTTTCAATCTACTATTTTCTTTTTGTTTAAAAGAAAAGCCACAGATAGGTTCCATTTATAGTTTTGAGCCCCATTCCTCAAAGGGCAAGTAATAATCACGTGTGAAGTTCTGCAGAAGTGCAAGACATCACCACACTGAGCATCTGCAATAAACTCAGCCCATGTTTTTGGCATGCTCTGGCTTCGCCAGCCCAATCTCATTTGGCTGCAGGAAGTCAGCAGCTACAATTATACTCACTTATGCTCTTGTGGAAAAAAAAGGCCAAGGGTATCTCAGTCTGCATTAGGCAAGACATTGCCAGCAGGTTAAAGGAGGCGATCCTTCTCCATAACCCTGGTGAGGCCTCCTCTGGAGTATTCCACCCAGTTCTGGGTCCCTTAGGAAAAGAAAAGCATGCCCATAGTGAAGAGAGTGCAAAAAAGGGTCAAGGAGGGGATTAAGCTATTGAAATGTCTCTCATACGAAGAAAGATTGAGAGACGTGGCACTTTAGTCTGGACAAGAGCAGGCTCAGGGGTGAGTTATTAATGTATGTAAATACCTGAAGGGAGAGAGAGCAAAGCAGACAGAGCCAGGCTCTGTTCAGTGATGCCCAGTGGCAGGACCAGAGGCAGTGGGCACAAGCTGAAAAAAGAAAGATTTCCTCTAACCATCAAGAAACCCTTTTTCACTGTGAGGGTCTGAGCATGGGCACAGGGTCCCAGAGAGATCATACAATCTCCATGCTTGGTGTTATTAAAAAAATGTCTGGACATGGTCCCAAGCAACTGGTGTCCTTCCTTGTGCAGGGGCTTTGGAAGAGATGGCCTTCAGAGGTCCCCCCAACCTCAACTATCCTGTGGTTCTGTGACTGGTAAGGATGTCAGGATTATAATAAACTCCAAGCCCAGCATTCCCAATATGTTCAGAAGAGACGTATTTGATTTTCCATTGTTTATGCCATTTCAGTCACATGGCATAAGGAACAAATATGGTCTTATTCTGCCAGAGTTCAAGGTGCCCACATGGAGCTTCCAGCTTTGGATTGTGGAATAAGTGCAGTAACGTTCCCAGGGTAATATACTGCCTCTCTGTGCATTTTAGGTACATTGGAACAGTGTGGCATTTTTTATCCAAAGTATGATGGTCACACCAGGAAGGCTGAATTCCCATTCAGTATACATTAAGTCCTCTTTATGCTACATGTCTTGCCTTGCTGATAGAGAGAAATTATTATTTCTCTTATGTATGTGTAAAATGAATTTATTGTTACAATTAGTTCAGCAAAGGGCTGATTTTCAGTTGCAGACTTTTTCACTGCAAAATCTGCAGACGTAAATGAGAAATCTGCTTCTTTTAAGTATTTTGCAGGGCACAATGAGAAATGGGAGACTTCAGCTCTAAGTCTCATCTCATTCTTGTGGTTAGCTGTGTCCTGGAGCCTGTCTATGGAACTGTGGGTGTGTATTTTATTGTTCTTCTGTAATGGACAATAAAGACATTTCTGGAGAGCAGCAAACAACACCTTAGAATTTAAAGTGTATGTACAAGCTCTTTAATTTATTCCTGTTTTCAGAAAAAAAGGGACGTGTGATAACTTATCTTGTTCCAGAAGGCTTTTTACACTGCCAGTAAGGATCAGACCCTTGAACTAAAGCAACTTTCTGCCCACTCAAAATCTGCAAATATAAAAAGCAGGAACCCAGTGGGTGGACTACTGCCAATATTCTCACAATTGTACAAAATTGCTTTGTCAGTACCAGTCTGACTGCACTGGGTAACTTCTGCCAGAGTTTAGCACAAAAAGCTTCCTGAGCCAGGAAGATAGACCAGTCTGTGAAAGCTTGAATCAACATTTGGGTAGCTCCATGTTACTGGTTTTGCTTTTGTGTTACTATGCATCTGCTTTACTCATTTCCCAATTCCTGACTTTGTTTTCTAAAATCCTTTCTGATCACATTATACACAATTAAATTACTTCACTGAACAAATCATGTTCATAAATTTGCCTTATTGATTGTCCAGAACACAGTGCTTCAAGAACTCAGTGTGCTGCATGGCTCCTGTACAGCTCTGCAAGACAATAAAATGATTTATTCTAATGGATGACCTATTTATGATGGAAAAACAAATCTAATTTCAATTACTGCTCTAATTAGGATGACTCATGAAAACTGGAACTTTTGTTTTAGTATAGGTCAAAAAACATGGAGAATGATTATTATTCATTATACAGACTCCTTCTATCTGTTATTTACCAGTATAAATAATATGTCTCAGTTTGTGTTTTTGTTGATAATAAATTTTTTAAGACAGAAACAATCTGTAAGCTGCTTTTGTTATTCTTTTAGGAATGCCCACAAAAGGACATCATTATTGTGACTGATAATAATACATGTTATAGACATTCACAGTGAAAGAAAAGGATTATCTGCTACATCAGGTTTCTGTTTATTAGAAAGATTTGAAGTTGAGTAAAGACTAAATAAGCAGCAGCAGGGCGAGCACTGCTGGAGAAGGGAAGGTTGACTGCACTGTCATAGTGTCTGATCTTCAGAACAGTCACATGAGGACACGTGGGCCATCTGCAAGGGGTGGTGGTGGCACAGTAGAGCAAGTGTTGCTCCTAGAAACAGTAATTACATGCCCACTCCTTTCACATGGAAGAGGCAGAAGTGCAGCTCCCCAAGGACATGTCCCTGACTCAGTTTTTCAGTCCAGGTCTGCCCTGTTTGGCATCCATCCTTCTCTGTGAAACTCCTAGATCTAAGTAGGTCCCAGCCTGTGATCCTTGATGTGATCCTTCATTGTTTAAAATTCTGAAAGCAGAAAGAGCTTTATAAGCTTGAACTGCTATTGTCATTTAAGATCCTAGTGAAAGCAGCACCTTTCATGAAGTAAGGTCAGTTCTTGTCAGTATGAATTGCATGAATGCCTAGAGATGTTCTTGATAACTCTGTGTCCTAATGAGAATGTCGAGAACTAATTTCACAAAACAGTTCAACATATAAAACCCGTCAGTTCTGTAGCCTCTGATAATATCTTAGTACAGATATTAAGGTTGGGATTTTTTTTTTCAGTAAACATTCAAAGAGTCCTTGGGGATTTTGAGTGGCTGTTGTATGGACAAGCAAACTCCAGAGACAGAATGTGTGCATTTCCATCACAATTCATAACTGAATATATTTGTCTTAATAAAGAGTGAATGACATGAGGCCTTGTCTAACTGCTCAAAGAAGTTTCTAAGGCCCTCTGAGAGGCTGATGTGCATTTCCAGTTCTTGTTCTCAATGCTGGTTTGGAGAAAAGGAATATTTGGCAAATTATTTTTATGTCCTAAGATTAACTCTTAGTTGCGTTTACAATCTGTGAACAAAACTCTTCGGATATGTGAATTCCCAGAAGAAACTCATTTATATTGAAGGGTTGAAGCATCAGGGGACAATCTCTGAGAAGCGATGCCTCCAGCATTTAATGAGAGTGATGCAAATCAACCCAACTCTTAATTCAGTACTGTGTCTATAAGTCTTAAATAAAGACCTTTTTCTCCGGTTGAAGGGAATAAATAAAACCTTTAAGCAGTAAAGCAACAACAGGAAAAGCACATCAAAGTCAGCTGGCACATTGTTTACAAAAATAGCCTTGCAAATGTGTTGGTCAAGTCAGTGAGGTGGGGGAAGAGAGAAAAAGAGCAAATGTTCTTTCTTTCTTTCTCTGTTTTTTTTATTCTAGCCATCGTAAATGTGCTCAGAAGATGGTCCTTTGTTTGGTAGGAAATATAAGTCAGAGTAAATGTTTACTTCTCTACTGCTAAATATTAGAAGACCTTTATAGAGAACATACATCTGAGTTTCAGAGATTTTGTAAGGAAAACACCAGTTCCAGAAGTCCTGGTGACCATGCAGTACTTCAGCTAGCAAACAAACCCAAAACAGGACTTTCAGATAATTTAAGAAATAAGTTTGCTCAAAGACTGGTGTTCTGAGTTTTAGAATGATAGTTCTTTTCCTTATTTGGTTAGTTCTGTTTGGTGTAGGCTTTTTTGAGAAGAATTATAGTAAAGGACTGAAGCAACATAAGAAATTAATTTCCACTATATTTCTAATATTTAATAATAAATTATCTTCTAGGATTTCTCAGGTTCTAACCCAGAGGAGTATGAATATTTTGGTACAGCTGATATAAAATACAGCTTTCTGAAACATTGTTTGAAAATCCATTCAAAGACAATGGGACTCTGTCCAATAATTTTAGTGGGAAAATTCCTAATTATTCCAGGGAGATCAGGATTTGGCTGAAGCTACCAAAGGATTGGAATTAAGCATAAAAAAAAAGAATTATACTCTACAAGCATACCATAATAATGAATACCAGAACTTAAAGGAAGAAATTTCTTTTCCAAAGGGGCTCCTTGCCCATATCTGTGTCATGACAGATTTCTAATAGCTTCTTCTCCAAGTGCTAGTGAGTCTCACAGGTGTTTACCATCTGAGATCAAAAGTGACTGCAATGAAACCCTCTCAGTGTCTATAGAGAATAATTACGTTTGCCAAGAGTATATAAGAGTAAGGTCCTATTGACATTTATTTAGGAAAAAACCTGAACACTTGGATATCTGGTCTCTGAAATCACAGTTAAGCTGCTGTTAATTTCATAATGAACATGATGTCTGACTCAGTAGCTCAGAACAATAAAATCTTACCTTTTTTAACACATAAAAAATTCCATTTGATGCCACTGGGAGAGCTGCACTTCTTCAAATTACCTAAAGAATGAATGTGAAGTTCTACTATTAGTTTTGTCTACAGGGAAGTTGATTTTCAAATAAATGTATTTTCATTTGCAGACTTCCAATGTACTCAGACAGTAACCTCTACACTGATTTGTAAAATCAAACACACGCCTTTCATATTGACCTTATGTGTTATAAATCCATAGTAAATAATTAGCATGAATGGCTAACATGAGCCAAGCTACAGGCAATTTCGCATTTAATTAAGGGTTTTTGTGTTGAAGAAATATCCCTGTCTTAGCTTACTGGAAACTTTTTTCTTTTTTTTTTTTGGTTCAACTCTGAAACACCATTCAGCTTTTGGTCAGTTAGAGATTTGGTTTTAACCCTTGTAGAATATTATTTGTCTGATTGCCTCATTATTTTTTGGTCTCCAAATGGCTGAGTCTCTGCAAGTACTTATCAGGTACTGATGCCTTTTAAATTTGTTAAAACATTCTCCCTCCTATTTTTGGTCCTTCTGCTGTCTGGGTGCAGATATATCCTGAGAAGTTTTTTTTTGTTTTTTTTTTTTACAGATATAATCACATTTTTTTTTTCCTAATCATTCTTTCAGAAGTATGCCAATACCCTCAAATAGATTTAGTTCTCAGAGACTATAAAAGTATAATTTCAAGAGCTGTTTGTCTGAACTAAATGTGTAGGAATTAATTCACCAATGCATTTTTCTAGTATTAGTCTGGAACTGTAAAAGGGAGTAAAATTATAGTGGAAAACTGGTGCATACTAAAAATAGATGGAAAATATCATTGTGACTAATCCTCTCTGAGTTTTACTTTCACATTTTTCTGCTGCTTTGATAGAAATCAACAGGTAATTCCACTTAGTTCTGTGGGAATTCATCTAAGCTTTCAGTTACCCATCAACAAATTCCTCTGAATTTGGCATATAACAAAGCAGTTTCAGTCCTCTTGGGGAGATCTATGTTTCTGCAGAATGAAAAAAACTATGACAAAATTCCATCCTCTTCTCAAAGGTCCAGGACTTGGCTTAGGCCATTGCTAAGAGCTTGGTACTAAGAAATTCAGTATGAACATGAATGTAGAGGATATAACAGCACCCCATTTCAAAGTTTTTACCTGTCTTAATGTCTGCACACAGATAAAACTAGACTTCTGCCCTCACTTTAACCAAGGTTGACAATTTTCTACAGTAGCTTTCATAGTCAGGCCTCTGACAGCTACCACAGAACTGCATGCAGTGCTGCTTCTTCAGGCACATAAATACTGAATGAATGAAAGTGCAAGACAAAAGACAAAGATTGACTATTTGGGGCCCTGTTTCAAGGTTGTTAATCACTGATCTTTCTAGTTCTATAATATTTTGTGCTTTGGTTTTCTCATTTTTGTCCCTAGAGGCTTTCTCCTGCAGTTATCTGAAGTAATTTGACCTACTTTTCTATATGCTTCCTTCAATATTTGTGATCATTAGAAATCTGATGATGCAGAAAAGTTAATAATTTAAAATATTTTTAACCTTCCTCAGCATCAGAATGGTGGGTGTTACTATGCTATTAAAATAATCTCCTTCAGGAGCTGCCAGAATTATAATAATGCTGAAATGCCACAAAAAATATGAAATTAAATTAAATATTAGTTGCAGATGAGATCTTGATTGTGATAATGTGTACCCTATGGAAGGATGGAAAAATAACAAAAAAGAAAAAGGGATATAATAAAACTCCAGAGCATCAAGGATTCACTTCAGCAAGGCTGCTTCCAGACAAACACAAACTTCTTCACCATGAGTGGCTTCTATATATACTCAATAAATATTTCATTCCTACTCTTCAGTCTGTTCAATCCATCCCTTGATAATGAAACAGTTGTTTTTGAAAGCTCATCTATTTATATCCACCTGCTTCACATGCACAAGCAGACTGCTTGATACAGAGAGATGAGAGAAACATAAATATAGATGTACATTAATCTCATTTTGACTGCAGTTACATTTGGTATTACTAGAGTAACTCTAAATCTAAAGATACATTAGTATAAAACCAGTGCATTTGAAATCAGTCAGTGTAAATCAGACATGAATTGGCTGATTGATTGATCAGACGTGAAAAATCAGACATGTAGTGGTGTTGCTGAGGTGTTTGTTCATCATGCTGAATTCCCTCACAAAGAGGCTATTAGGAATACAATATGTGAGCTGTTAGAGAGCAGTCAATACTAACATTAAGTATACTTCACTAAAAAATGCTTTTTGCATATGGTTTTGATACTGCTGCAAGATTTTGATGTCTATAGCTTTTGAAGGAGCTCAGGTGGCTAATGATACTGTCATTTTTCTTCATCTGTTTCTCTATGTATGACTTTAGACATAAAATATTATGATATCCAAGATATTATCTAATCCTTTGTCCTTCTTATATTCCGTGATCAAAGACACTGTGAAACCAATAATGAGAGTAACATGAGCTCTGCTTTATTTAACTTCAGCAGAGAAAATGCCTTTAAAACTGTGTCTGGTTTCAAAGTCTGAGAAAGGTTGAGTTCAGTGTTTATAACTGTCTTGGTTTGCAAGAATAAAGAATTCTCCTCACTTGGCACGCAATTATCATGTGGACCTCAACACTCAGTTTGAACACAGAAGCAAATGGTTAAGTCTCCATTCAGAAATTCATTTCTAGAACCTGTGTTTGACACATTTTCAAGTTTTTAAAAAGGAGATACAAATCTACCCATCTGTTTAAATTCTTAAGCTCTATGATGATAGACATTTCACAGACATTCACAATTCTTTGGCCTGTGTTAAGTAGAAAATCAGATCATAGTGGTCTTTCTTAACCTTAACATTTATTAATGTAGCTTAAAAATTAGAGATAGTAACAGTAAAGATTATGGTTAGGCCTTTTCCATGAAGTGGAATTGGAATATAGCACTGTGGGAAATAAAAAAAAAAAAAAAAAGAAATTCAAATGCAAATCCACTGAAGCTCTGCAGAGCTGCACAATTGATCCCAGGTGTAGGTCACTGAGTGAATGCAAGTGTCCAAAAGATGAGCTTTGCACACCGCTGTTACCTTAGGGAGGAAAACTAGGAAATGTTTAATTTAAGTGGAAAAATAAAAGTAATTAACCAAATGGAAGTAAGCACAATAAAGTACAACAGGATCTAGAACATGAAAGCGATATGTGCCACATTGCCGTTTCATGACCCTGCTGAGGTCACTCATCCAAAAGACAGAGAGACAGTGAGTATCAGACCCTGTTGCATTTACACTGAGTTTTACCTCAGACAACCAGAGATAAAAATATGAAGGGAGGATATCAAAAACATTAAAAAAACCAAACCCCAAATTATCTGCCTAACAGTTCAGTCTAGTTTTTTCTTTCAATTCAGCAAAAATCTCTTGCATTTGTGAAGGTTCCTTTTCTTTAGCCTGTTGTGCACTCTAATTGCTAGGAAGATGAGGATCTAAGCAGGTGCGTGAAGGATCATTCCAGCTTCTTTCTCAAGGAGTGGACTACTTCCCTAAGAAAAGCAGCAGGAACATCTGCTCCAGCCAGATTTAGTCAGAATAGCACTTTTTATGACCAGAAATATGTCTCCATTGAAGATTTTGACTCCAGGAAGAAGAGAGATATCTGAACCCAAAATTCCCAGAATATCAGGAGGAAGAGGAGTTCAGACAGGTTTCTACTCCAAATGTGCCTTTCTCCAGCCAGAATTCAGAGTGGTGTTTGGGGATCGCGTGACACTTTCCAGAAGTGTCTGACTTTGCCTTGGTGCCATGGCTGGGGTGCAAACTTCAGGTGTGCGTTGTGGAAAGGTCTGACCTACTCTGGTTGTTTAGCTCCCTCTATAGTCTACTGAGATGGAGATGCTGTCAAAGGATGGGAGGCTCATCCTTCCTTGGGAAGTGACATCTGTGACTGGCAGGTAAACCTCCTCGGGTTTGGTTATTTCTGGTTGCAGAGGAACCCTGGCTATTCAACTGTGTTTCTAACCTTCAGATGATATGATGTAAATCATGTGAAATATCTGATTTAAATTATGTGAAAAAATCTTTCAGCCCAAGTTTTCATATTCTAACGAGCTATTCATTGAATTCCTGCAATATCTTGAGTTGAACATCCCCAGCTATTCACACTGAACCTCATTTCATCACATCTGCCTGAGTTGTCCACTTACCACTAAGACGAGAAAACTTTATAATCAATATACTTATTAGATTTGCATTCACCCAATACCATTCCGGTTTTTGTTTTTGGTTTTGGTTTTGGGGTTTTTTTTTGTTTTTGTTTTGTTTATTTGTTTGTTTTGGGGGGTTTTGTTTGTTTTTGGTTTTTTTACTGGCAGAATTATCTAGCTCACTTGAATGGCAAACTTATTAGTGCGTGAATCTACCTGATATAATAAAGTCAAATTTGCTCCAGCATCCTTTGGCAATCTGTTCCAATGACCCACATTTCCCTGAGGATTTAGGTTACGTTCCCCAAGTTCCAATGCTACACGTGTTCTCAGTAAATGTGGCTGCAAATAGAGCTCCAGCAAGCAGATTTGCCTTTCACCTTCAGCACATTCCCACTTTTAGACTACACATATTTCAGACTTTATTTAAACGAAAAAAAGCAGACAAACTTTGTTTCTTAAGATGTGTTTTCTATTCATATGTTGTGCAAGGGATGCCGTACAGGAAAAACATATGATTTTTGCTTTCTATGTACACTTCAGAAGACAGAAACACAATTTCTTATTTATAAAGCCCAAGGAAAAATTATTTTGTAACCTCAGAATTTGAATGTGTTTATCTGCAGTTAAGTGCAAAAGTAATTACGTTAGGGATTTCAGGTTGGCTAAACAGGGTTGTTTGAGGTTTTTTTTTGTTTATTTGTGTGTATGAGTGAGAAAGGGGTTACTATATATGGGATTTCTTGGTTATTTTTGATACAAAACAAACTATGTAAAAGTCGAAAGTCTCGTTTACTTTCATGCCCATTGGATCAGGGCCACAAACCCAAGAAAAAAATGTGGTCAAGATCCAAGAATTTATTTAGAAGAATACAGCTGTCTTTGATGTCTAAATAGTTTAAACATTCAAACTTCTGAAAAGGTTTGAGACACTAAAATTAAAGTTTTATTTCTGTGTAGTTTTAATGATCTCTGAATTCCTTGACACCATCATCAATCATCACTGATACTCTTCAGATATAGTCCTAGTACAATAAATGATTTTGTTTTATACACATTTATAAAGGAGATGAGATTATCACTCTCCACTTTAAAAAAACATAAGAACTTAAACAGAAAAGCATGGATATTACTGTTACTGCAAGAAATTTATAACTTGGACTAGCTAGTGGCTGGGATAATGCCAAGGGATTTTAGATTCTTTCCTACTGTGTTTCTTGGATTTCAATATTTTCAAAGGGGCACAATACACTTCCTATTTAGACGCTTCCTATAAAAGTCGTGTTGAAGAGATTGACTATAATCTGAGTGGCTGAATCAATACATGATACACATCAACATCTCCTTCTTGGAAAGCAACTTCTGATTCCAGTAACAGGGTTTCCAGAAATATTTGGATCCCTCTTGAATCTGCAATAAATAATTTGTAGTTGTTAGAGGAATTATCCCTTCCTTGTGCATTGTGTCATTCTGCTGGGCAATGTATCATTATCTGTTGAAACTGGTCCCAGATATGAAACCTTGACAGAAACAAAAAAAGAGTTGTAGTAATGCAAAAGACAATTCCTTCTACCATTGCACCATCAGTTTCTTCTTACATTTTGACCATAGGACACAATCTAATACTGGCAATAGTGTACAACTGAATTTCATATACGATTCAACTGGACTGTTGATTTTTCAAGTACAAATTACAAAGACAACTCTTGAGTTAGCAATTGGACACCTGTATAAAAGATATTTAGAAAGCAAAATCACTTCTGAGGCAGTCTGAGAACTTGGATGCATGAAAGACAGTAACACTGAATCTTAATTTTAACTACAGGTATCCAAATAAATAATGACTAGCTTGCATACATTGATGTCTTCCTGAGAAGGAGAAATCTTGAATTTTCATGTAATTAAACTACAGAACACTTATAGCATTAGCCTCTATTAGTTGGGGCCTCCTGAAAAAACTTTTAGTTAAAACACAAGGTTTGATGATAAAATCTATGTTCTTTTTCAGCATTTTAATTATATTAGGGAGTAATGCCATTTAGTGATACACTGAAGTGCAGAAGAGATGGATGTTCAGATCCTTACGGGACCAGCTGACAGTAGTCAATTAGGATGCTTCAGCAACTGCCACTGACACTGTTCACCTGTGTTTGCATCATGGAGCAATTCTTACAGCCCAGGGACCAGATCCCTTTTGGACAGAAACTAAACCAGATGACACTCTCCAGAGGGTCTTCTAAAGATCCCAGATTCTAACGGGCACATAGCTTGTGGAATCAGACCAGAGGCATTCTGAACTGCACTCCCAAAATGCAGATATCTGCATTCAAGGAATTTAGCAAAGTATCTGAAAGGAGAGTATCAAGAGGATGAAACCAGGCTACTCTCAGTGGTGCCAAGCAATAGGACAGGAGACAATAGACAGAAAATGATGCACAAGATGTTCCACCTGAACACGAGGAAGAACTTCACTGTGCAGGTGACCGTGCACTGGAGCAGATTGTCCAGAGAGGGTGGGTAGTCTCCCTCACTGGGGGTATTCCAGAACCATCTGGATGCAATCCTGTGCCACGTGCTGTGGAATGTCCCTGCTTGAGCAGAGAGGTTGGTCCAGGTGTCCACGGTGGTCCCCTTCAACCTTACCCATTCTGTGGGATTTTTTGGTCTTAGTAATAAATGTTTTATTCTCTAGACCTGTGCTGGGTATAGTGCAATACGCACTGCCACACACGTGCCACCACTATGTGTCTGTGGACTGCACATAAAAGCAGATTTCTAATTAGATACAAAGCACTAAATAAAATATTATTCTAATTTAAGATTCACAGTGAAGTACATTAAACTAATTGTAGTCATGTGGTTTGTATGTCATATTTTGAGGGACTTTACAGAGATTTTTTCCCATTTCAGAATGGCCCTTGCTGGGAAGCCAGTTTATGTTGTCTGATATATTACATTAGAGAGGGATTCTATTCTGAGCTTGACACCTATTGTGGCAAATATTCCTTATCCCTTATGTTATTGATTTAGTTAAAATATGTTTGGATTGCAAGGGGAAGTTAAATATTGCTGCTGCAGTACTAATATGTACCAATTTAAAATTGGTATCTTTTCCAGAGAAACTGTGAAGCAGAGAAGAGACCTTACCTTTGTCACCTTTTAAGTAGGGCCAGTTACACTGATGCAACACAATCTTTTGTTATACTGTTCATAAATACAATTTCAAACAAGAACAAAACCAAGCATTGACCTGTATTGACTGATAATTTGTTTAAATCTCTTTCTGGACCAATATACTAGAAGATCTGATATATTATTAAAGTTAAATATTAGATTTATTTTCATGTAGTTTTATGCTCTTTGAAATGCAGAACCCTTTAAATAATGTATTATGTGCTTAGGCCCTCTTTGTGCAGTAAGACTTGTGAAAATGACACCTTTGGAGCATACACAGGTGCAAATGTATTTCACTGCCACCCTCAAAATAAATATAAGTCAGACTTCTTCTGAAGAAACCCTTTAATTATGCATTACTTTTTATCTCATTATTTGTTTAAACATTCACAGTTTTTTTCAGAACTGACATTGAACTAGCAGTTTGTGTTTCTGTGTCTCGAAGGCATTGGTAATTCCAAAACACTTGGGAGATTTATGAATTGTAGCAGACAAGTTTTCTGAGTATCCCTTGAAGACCACACCAATTTATTAGCATGCCATTGTGACTTTTTAAAAATTAAAGGCAAAATAATGAGTTTTTTCATCCATCTACTAAGACAGAAATTGCATTTTCCTCATCTCTCATAATACTTTTTATGCCATATTCCTTTTATTGATCTTGGACTAGAATTACATAGGAGGTTTCTTAGCAGGATTTATGAAATATTCAAATAGGATATCATAATCTGTTATAAAAATCCATTCCCTTGATTTCTTTGATTTACTGTTTTTATGTACACATGCTGCTGTTGCTGGGCCCTACCCTCGGCTGCTAAAAACCAATCAAACAAAACCAAAGAGATGCAGTAGAGAGGAAACAATATTATTTTTTCCTGTGCCAGTGATCCAATCTCATTTTCTGCCATTCTGAGAATTTTGTCTCATGTGCACGCCTAGCTGAGAAGAGATATCTCCTCCATTAGGATCCTTTGCACAAGTGCTGACCCTTTGTCCGCTGTGAACTATTCATAGAAAACCCAAACATTCATTATTCTGATAACACTTTTAGACTATCTGGGGGGAAATTTCCTTCTGTGATCACACCATGGACACCACCTTGGCCATAAGCAGGCTGAAATGACATTTCAGTTATTTAGGTCAAACATACTTGATTTCCTTACTGAATGAAGGGCCAAATAAGATAGATATAATATCAAGACTGGTTTCTGTCAAATTATTCTTTCAGTATTATCTGTAATAATTAATTAGGAAATGAACAAGTTGAATCCTGGCACTCTGAAGACAGTAAGAATTTTTCCACTTAGTGAATATATAATTTTCAGATTAAAAGTGTTAAGAGTCATAGTTGCTAGAGTTTTCTAGAATGTTGGTATCCAGATTTCCCCGGAAGTTAGTGACCTCTTGTTTTCTTTGATGCCCATTTTTGTCATTGTCAGGCGTACACTTACACTAAGCATCTGTTTTCATCATCAGCTATGAGTGGACTTTGCAACACCACCCTGCAATGAAATCCCAGGGGTGTGATTCCTAAAGAAGTCCTTTTTATGAATTTATTGCAGTAGTGAGTAGAATAGGAAATGCTCTTCAAATGTGTTAAATAATTATAAAGAAAATGCAAGAAATTAGTACACTAGACACTGCTTTTTATAGTAAAATTTGCAGCAGAGTGTAAATTCTTTTAAGGATTGATTATAGGAACACTTTCAAAGGCAGCAAAAGCAATTAGTTATCCAGTTCTCACTGAAATTTAATGGGGTTTAGGTACATCAGTCGACTTTGTACTGTCAAGAACTTCTTCAACATAGCATATTTTGGAGTTTTCCATGTGTTTGTAATTTTTAAGGCTCAGTTGATGTTTCATTTTTTCCTAGCCTTCTTTCCAGAAGAAATTTATTTGTGAACTTCTGTTTTCACTTTAAAAAGCTAACTTCATCTTTTCCTCCCTTGCAATCTTTTCCTGAAAGCAGTAGAAATAAAGAAAAAAAAATTAAACAAATCAAATAAATTACAAAATATAATGAAAAAATTTATCTTAAGAAATACTGGTGATTTTGGGATGTCTTTCTTGATTTTCTGAATTCTGATGCTCAACCATACTGTGCATTTGTTTTTTGGCCATTAAGCAAAACCATTTTGATTTTCATGCAGTTCAAGAGGACTAAAGCAAGATTATCTGAGGGAATTCAACAAGAGAAATAGAAAACTCACACACAGATTAGCTTATACTGCTATCCCTGCTAGTGCAACCGGTCAGCATTTCAGACCTTTTGGACATTTGGAAGGCAGCCATTGCGGACCTGACACAGTGACATGAGTAGTTTATTCTGGATATCTGCCACACAATATCTTTTGAGTATCTTGTGACACTCTTAATAGAGATCAGTGTATTCATGTTATTGTCTTTGACAGTCTTTATTTATTAAAATTACTTCAGCGGTCTTCCAGCTCATCCTAAGCATGCTTGTTTCCCTGTTTTCTGTCAGCATGCCATGTCAAAATATCTATCAGAACCATCACTACTCAGACAGAAAGGCTTTGCAAATGTAAAAATACACATCTGCTACCGATGCAGGTTTGCTTTCCAGCAGCACACAAAACAATCTCAAAAATTCTGTCAGGGTGGAAGTGGGTGCCTGAAGGGAAAAGCAGTGTGTACCATTCAGTACTTCAGCTCCCAAATATGATCAACGACTTCAAAAGACATCTCTGCTTACTTTTAGTGTGCTTAAATGCATTTGTGACAATTGTAAAGGGTGTCATTGGGCATTATATTTTCTATCTCTGCAAGCAATTTTGAACAGCTAAGTAAATATTTATTTGAGCAATGCTGAATGTTTCTTTTCCTTATCCTGTACAAATGGTCATTTTCTCAGTCATTCTCACTGTACTAATGATATTTAATTGCAGAATAATGATTAGGAAACAGACATCTAAGAAGAAATATACTTGCGCCGTGAATTTATCCTCAGAATACCCATCATGATTCTCTTAAGTGTTTATATTGGCAGTCATTTAGTACTCATAATTATTGTAGTACTAATAAGTAAAACAAGAAAATGCTTTTAAGCGTTAGCTTCTTCAGTGTTTCAGTCCAGATATATTTAGACACCACATCTTCAACATCTTACTTAAGTATATTAACTAGAGTGAACATGAAAAAAAGAGTGATATATGTGAGATTCAGGAGGAATTCAGGGTATTTAGGATCTGAACAAGAATTAAAAAAAAGATTGCTGAGCAGTATCAGTGCGTCATGGTTTATATTCTTTGGGAAGTCACTAACTTACATCCACTAACTTACATCCCTTATAGTCAGCACAGAGATGATATAAGTACTTTTAGACCACAATCCATTTGGTCTACTTTATTTGCCTCCTTAGAATGAACTAAATAGCATCCTGGTCTTTAATGACTATTGTTTTTACAATGTTCAGATTTCTGCTGATTTTAAAGGCTCAGAGTGAAGCAGATCTAAGTTTAAAATAATCAAGTGTCAGTCAAATGACTAAAATCAGGTTTGTTTTATCTTACTGCCTTAAACAGAAGATATAAGGGCATAGATTTGCAAATTGATGCACTTCTCACTAATTTTAACCAACTAGAATTTGCTTTCGGAACACAATTGATCCCAGCATCTTATCTGTGTAATGTCATCTCTGGTTCTCTGGACGTGAATGTTCTTTTTCATTGAATGTTGTGGGGGTTAGGTAATTCATTTAGACTTATACAAATAAAAGTCCTGTGGTTAAAATTAAGCACCTAAGCAAGAGATATCCTTCAGGTACTAACTTCATAGTTTTAAAAATAGCTTTATAAAGATTTGAGCTGGGATGATCAGTCAAAAACATTGCCTTTGCAGAGGAAATAAACTACTTGAGGAACAAAGGCTATATTATTTGATGTTAATATTGGTGATTTTAAGTACAAAGTGCTCAAATGAAAGGTTAGGATATTCACACCTTTGATTTATTAGTGTCAGTCAGCCACCAAGGTCAGTGGAAACATGAGATGATAAGCACAAACGGAATTAAGTGATGAAGTAACTTGTATGCAGGATCAGAGCTGCAATGATATACTCTAGCATGGATCCTCTGCTCTCCCTTCTTTTTTGGTCTCCTTCAATACAGGTTTTTTCCAGCCATGCTATATGAGTCTCCATCCCATATTCTTGGTCAGCAGCAGTGATTCCTCATTAGATTCAAATGTAGGTCCCTGGATTTGGAATAAGATTTTCAGCTTTGACACCTTTCTATTGGAGGTGAGTAACGTTTCTGTGTAATTTCAGGAAAAGAATCAAAGGGCCATTTTTTTGAAGCTGGGCTAGGATGCCCCTTCTGGTTCATACAAGAACAATCTAGCACAAATAAGAAAGACAGCTCATTTAAGCAAAGGACATTTCAACACTATTTGATGCTCTTTAACTTTTTGGCACAAATACTTGGTAATGAAAACGGGAAAATATTCTGGTGCATTTAAAAGTTTCTGCTAAGTAATCGTGTTCTCTGTACAGTAATTTCTAGACTAAAAAGTTTTCATAAGAAACCATTTCCACATGAAATTAATAAAAACCATCTCCCTTTTGTAGATTGATATAGATTTACGTGTCTTCTATTCGGAAATTCCTAACTTGTTTCATCTAAGCAAACATGCTCAAAATTAACTGCAGACTCAGTTAAGGAAATGTGTGCAATAATTCTTATTATTTTCAAGTCAGTCCTGTTTTGATGTCCTGCGAGTTCATGAGTTAGAAATTGCTACAATTTAATTAGGAAATTCTTGTAGTTGTCCAAATGCTTGTTTCTGTAATGTAAATAAAAATGGAACAAATTGCATTCTCTTGCTATTCAAATCAGGGAAAGCTAGACTCACTGTAAACATGTTTTTACAGAAGAAACAGCAACAAAAAGGGAAATAAATAGTTTACTGATATGTTTGTGGCACTTTTTACAAGAAACTGAATGTTCAGAAAGAGATTTACTTTGATTTATATTTCTTAACTGATTTGTATATTATTTCATAACTAAAAATACATTTATGGAGTAAAATCATCATAGTGACTTTCAATTTTATGGAAAGCCAAGAAAAGAACATTTACTAGTCAATATACTTTGTGGAATTGTCTAAATAATAGCTATTTTACACCAAATAAAAAACTTTCACAAACTGAAGTTAGACATCTCCTATTCACTTCCAGATCTGTAAAGTGGACTGGAATTATTTTTGTTACTGATGTAGACTATTTTGATGGAAGTATGTCTATTTAAAGTATAATCCCATAAATCTATTAAATTTTTACGGACAAATGTTAAACACAAAAAGTCTATATAAACATACCTCCTTGCCAGAAAAAGCCCTCAAATTGTGCATTCCAAAAATTAGTTGCTGCACCTTGGTGTACCTAAGTGTGCTGAGAAAGTTGCATATCATGTTTCTTGCGCCCTAACTCCTCTTTGGAGACAGAGTTTGTGTGTGTTTGTTACCACATCACGTGGTGAGCGGGTCTTTGGTCTGGAGCATGCTGAAAGTGTTGTCCAGTCATGGAGAATGTCCATGTTGAAGAAATTGGGAATAAGCAATTAAATCTTCAGAAAGATTCTACTACAGCATACAGACTTAGCTATTTTGGTTGTTTATTTGGGAAAACAGTACTGTTTAAGTTATTTTTTTTTACATTGTTTCTTCACAGATTTAAATCTCACTGAAGATGGCAAAAACATTTGTAAATGTTTTCAGTTTGAATTAATCAAATGGGAAAAATTAAAGTTACACAGCAATCTTATCTTGCAAGAGAGAGACAGACATTTTCCATAAGCATTTTTTTTTTTNAAGTACAGTTTGTTGAAAACAGAAGATGAAACACCTTGTTTGGGTCAAAGTATCAGACAATTCTGTCTGTCACTCTGGCAGCTTCCTGGAGGCAGATTACAGTATAGCAACCCTTGGACTTTTCAGATGTGATTTCAATACAATAAGGAGTATAAAGGCCCTTGAAGAGTTAGTCCAACTTCAGGGAGTTTTGGATTCTGATGGTGCTTGGTCTTCTCAGGGATTATATCAGCCTTTAAAGTTTTTGCCCTAGACCCAGGCTTCAGAGGTTTGCACTTGGGGAATAAGGTTACAGTACTTTCAATGAAGGGCTTTTCCAGATTTGAGGTTAACTATTTGCACAACCTGGAGTGTTGGCAGATAGCAGCAGAAAAGAAGATCTAGGTACAATGCAAGTTCTCTAAAAGTAAAGTCAATGATAGCTGTATTTTTACAGTAAATAACAATAGAAGCATTACAATTTTTACCTGAAAAAAATATTGAGCTGATGATAATGAATAGTGGCAGCTTTTGGGACCTTAATGCATAATGTTCTGAGGCAATGATAGTATTTTAATCGACTTCAGAAGAACTTTAGTTAAGGCTTAAAATGTTATTTCAAATAATCTGCTAGATCATAATACTTTCTCTCATTCAAAACATTTCATTACTTGTCAAATGTCATTACTAAATGGGAAGGGAGACATCTCCCAAAAGAATGCTAATCTACTGTCCATGTCAATGGTATCTGTTTCTGACATTCTTCTGCTATCATCACACTTTGCATACAATTATAATATTCTTGTGAGTTTTTATGAAAAATATCACAACTATGAAATATGCCACTAAGAAAAATCTCTTTTATTTGCTTTAGAAAACACACTCAGAAAGAATTTTAGAAACACATTGTTGTCCTATCCTTCATCTAAAACCATTTGTAAGCATGGTACCTACACAGAAATGTAGTTATCTGGAGCTAGATCCACAGTGAGACTTAAGCAAGAAGTGATTTTTAAGTGTCCTACAGCAGGCACTTCTTTCTTCAAACATCACTTGAATCTACATTGGTATGAAATAATTAATAATCACTGTCTGGCAAAATGAGGGGAGAGGGAAAGAATGGTAGCCAGAAGAGGCAGAAAGTATGCAACTATATAACCTAAGGGTAAGTTATTAGCAAGAGGAAATGTTGAGATCCTTGTACCAATAAACATTTAATCTGGTATATGGTGTGGAAAAAATCCAACTAGAGACACTTCAGGAGTAGAAGAGCCGGAATTAATTCATACTGTGCAGATTAAATTGCTAGTCCAGGACATCTGAAACTCAGACTCAAATTGCTATTTTGAGGTTGGTGAAATGAGGTTTGGAAGCGCAGGACAATTCTGAAATTCCTCCTTAGTGATTTCTGTTCCTCCTATCAACAATTAAACAAGCGCTCTGAAGTGTGAAGGGGCAGGCAGGTGGGTTTTTTGTTTTCTGTAAGAAAGATCAACCTGCTCAAGTTCCCAATGGAAGCAGAAGTTCATAACTGATGGCTCTAAACAAAGAAACATGTTACCATTGACCTTCACCTTCCCTTCAGAGCTCCCCTTCCTCTGTGAAGAAAAAGAGTTGGGGAATTCAAAGCTGTTGTACGAATGACAGCTTGGAAAGCCTTCTGTGAGACTTTCAAGAGGCTTCCTTCACTGGAGGGAGTCCTTTAATTCAATTTTGCCTCTGGATTCTGAAGGACAGATTGTTCAAACAGTCTCTGAATTCAGCACTTTTCAAAACAGTACTGGGCAGTAATTTCTCATAATCTTACTATATTGTAAGTACAAAGTGTTCTTGAAAAGCAAACTTCTTTTGGTGTCTTTGTACTTTGAAAACATTGGTTTATATTACTATGGGATATTTTAAAGGCAATACTAGGAGCATAAAAAGCTATATGTTTTTATTTTGGTTTAGTTAATCTGTAATCTATATATTTCTGATTTTAAAATTGTGTCCTGGGGAAAAAACAAAAGTTTGCCTTTGCAAGAAATAATCCCCTCATGAATTATTGACTAACCTTACTGCATAAAAGCAAGACTCTCAAGGTTTTTGCAGGGGTATTACTCAGAAATTAGGAACTTTGCCAAAGGCTGGGATAAACTAAAGAATGCAACTATAAATCTCCAGGGTCAAGTACAGGGAGTGTTTTATTTTGAACATGATTCAGACAATCTCTCAGTGTGTTTCTTTGTTCTTCAGCTCCTTAAAGGCCAGGCTATCAGTAATTCAAAATATGTGCCTAATATGTGCTTATACCCCCTGTATTCGGAAGGTGTAACATAGTAGATTTTCTTAGCTGTTTGAACTGTTGATACTCTAAAGCAAACAATAAAAGTTTGCATTCTTGCTCTTGCATAGAACAACTGTTAGGTGTTAAATTACCCTCAGGCATTTTTGCCTTAGCAATATAATTAATAGTCCATTTTTTGTCCCTCTTGTAAAAAAAGTTCTTTACTCTTGAGAAATATAGGCAGAGATGTTGCCAGTATTCCTCCCCTCACTTGAATATGCGTTTTGATAATGCACAAAGTCAAGCTGGAGTGTGGAAAAAAGACCAATTGCAAAGTTATTGCTTTCAGAGGAGGCAGGTAGGAGGTATAGATCTGGCAGTCTCTTCTTCATTCCCCACAGGACAAGTGACACACCTGGAATTCATAATAAGCTGCTTGCAGACACAGCCCCAGTCTCCCAAAAGGGGAAATCAGGAATTGTTTGTATCATGCTTCATGCATATACTACTGGGAACTCTTACACCACCAAAAGAAACAGGAGGAGGCTTAAGCCAAAATCCAACACATGGAATAACAGAATCAGAGAATATCCTGCATTGAAAGGGACCCAAAAGGATCAGTGAGTCTAGCTCCTAATGAATGGCCCATATGGGGTTCAAAGCAATGACCTTGGAGTTATTAGCACCTTGCTCTAACGACATGGAACAGCCAAAATGCTTACTGATTCCTATATAGTGCTTGTAGAAAACTCCACAAAATAGAAATAATCAGTTCTTTTTTATATCTAAGACTTCATACAACATCAAAATATTTAATGAAAGTCATATTCATGTTAGGATAATAATAATGATAATAAAAATAATAATAAAAATAACAACAAGAGAGGAAAATGTCCACATTTTTGCAGGTAAAACTGGTGCGGATTCAGTCTTTGCTTACATGTGTGCTAAGGTGCAGATAGAATCTGATCTACTGAATATTTCATTAAGGTGTTGACAGCTAAGCATCTGAGATACAACTGCTGAGATTATATATGAAACATGCCAACAGAGACTAAATAACAGGCTGCTCAATCTTTTCCCCTATTTTCGGTCTCTTTGTCTCTCTCTTTCTCATTTTAACTGCATACAGTGTAAAAACTGGCTCACACATGCTCCTGCAAGGAGAAGAGTTGAGGTTCTGGTGCGCTGTGAGATTGTGGCGGCCATTATTCATACAGAACTGCCTCTGTAGTAAAGGAAAAGCCCTGAATCATACACTCAAACACAAATAATTTTTTCCACGTGAAAACTAACTCCAAGAGCCTTTATTTGACCTAATGACTTCTTTCTAGCTTTAAAAGATTCCATATAGGAAGCAGCAATCTATGGGTGAAACACAATCTCTGGAGACAAAGTGAGCAGCTGCACTCACCAGAACCACAAACTTGCAAGAATTGTTGTTTAACATCTTGCAGACAACTGGTCAGCCCCATAAGCATTCTTTAGAAAGTTTTAATGAACAAAAATAATTATTTTCCTTTAAATTATTCTTTAAACCTACATTGCTATGTTTTTCTATTTTAGTACATCATCCTACAGTTAGTATAACAAAAAGGGGAATTAGACCTTGTTCATATATTTTACAAACTAGGACTAGTGTGTTTATGATTAATTAATAGGAAAAGGGATATATTTGCAACCAAATATTTTTAGGATGAATAATTTATCCAAGTTTACTTTTAGCATATTGGTAAAGCAGGCTCCATTTCACATACTGCACAGTAAAATCTCTCTAAAGAAATTCATGAGACCAAAAAATTACCAACATAAAAATTAATTGCTCATTTCCATTTAAAAGTTGAGTTAGAACTATATACAGTGGATTTAGGATATCCTCATAATATATGTGATTGTCTAGGAGGGATATAGGTTCTGTTATTCCCAGACAGAAAAAAATTGTTAATTTCCCTAGAAGCAAGTTCTTTGTGTTAATTTATTCCTTCACATATTTCTCATTCCTATGAAAACACTTCTTTGTGAAAATGGAGAAAAATACACAGTAAATTAAACTTGGAGCAGTGATTTAAAGCAGCAGATATCCTGTAAAGGGGGGAAAAGATAAGTTATCTTAATTTATGAGCCTTACAGTTGTGAGTCATTTCCTGTTATGGTTATTATATTTATGGTGTCTAAAGGACTGCTGAAATAAATAACAGATCTATGAAAATCCAAAATGTATGGTGAGAATTCTACAAAAAAGCCCTTCAAAAATCTACTAAGATAAAAGAAAAATATCTAATTTAATTTAGTTCACTCAGAAATTTTGAATAGCAAAATTGATGTATACAAATAAGTAATACTGATTTCACAAGATACCTTGACTGCAGCAGTTAGAATTTAGAGTTATTATTCTCTAAAATACAAATAATTGATGGCAATGTGTTCTTTCTGGAGATAATAGGAAAGTGCTGATTAGAAGAGAGGCAGTGTGGGAGAATGGACTGTAAGCAACCCTGCCCCTGATGAGTCTCAGTTGTGCTAATTACCAAACAGTGGGAAGAGCCTAGCCCATCCAGGGAGGATGGATGCTATAAATGAGTGGAGCAGCTAGCTAAGGGCTGTCTGCTGGCTGTGGAGCTGGGGTCTGCTGTCTGACTGTCCTATGAGTAAGAGGCTGACAATGAGGCAGAAGGATTGACGCTGCCTGCTTAGGGATGTGACACTGTCACAAAAAGAGGCAGGAGAAGCGAATTGTTTATGCATCTGGCTGTTTATATAGCACTGAGTATCAGTCACTGAAGAGAAAATGCACCAAATGTGTTTCAAAGCCAAACTCTTTGTTGTATGTTAGCCATAGAAACAATAGAAGAAAATTATTTTCCATCCAAAGTCAGAAAAGCTCTTTTTACTCTAATGGCCTAATGTGAATTGTCAGTGAAGTGTTTCCCTGGAGAACCAAAGCACTATGCTCTAACTGAAGTAAAGACAGCACAATTTCATTTATACTGACATAAATGCCAGCTTATAAGTTTCAATAAGCATCAGGAATTTTTCAAGACTTCTGTAAGGGTTTTAACTAGTGCAGATGTAGATTTTGACAAGGCCTTCACCTCTTTTTCCCATCCCTTTTTTTTCCCCCTAATAAAAACACTGATAGCATAATTGCTATATCACATTTCATTACCTGAAAAGACAGAAAATAGATTATTCTGATCTGAATTGCTCCTAATATAGACTGCAAGAGTTTTGACACACCTGTGTCTCTGCTGTACTTGTCCAGCCACTTCCACAGTTCAGTGGCAGAATCTTTGAAGAGAACCACAGCCACTAGTTTGGTTTCTCACAGCATTTGAAGATTGGCTGATGGGTTGTGTAATCTTGATTTTCTTGCATGGTCTTCTCACTCTTTTTGGGTCAATTGCACTACATTTTTGTAGATGTAAGTTTTCAGTTTTCCACTAAAGGGTAAACAAATGAGCTTCTACATGGCTGCACAGTAAACTAAACATGCAAGTACTGTGATGGTATATAGATTCAATAATTCAAAATATGAAGGAGGCAGGAAAACAAGAAGGCATTTTTCCTAAGCTCATTATTTATCGCAAAGAAAACAAGAAGAAAGAATTAAAGCAAACAAAGGTAATTGCCAAGCTGCTGTGCCATATATTTAAAAGATAGAAGTCCTTTTATAATTTATGTTTTTAAAGAATATATATCAAATTTTAAAAAAATTAAATATTTATATTTAAAACAAATTAAAAATATTAATTGTAATTTATAAAAATATAAATTAAATTTAAAATTAAAAATAAATAAATAATTTTTACATTTAAAATTCTCCCAATAGGTGTGATGAGGGCATCAGCTGGTAGCTCTGGGCTGACTACCAATATTATCCAGAATTTATTCTGCAAAGTGTGGAGTGCAGTAATCGTGTTGACCCCCAGCACCAGCTGCAAGTTCAAGGGAGAAGGCTGATTCCTCACTATCTCCCTCCCTCATTTTTTGGCCTAGTGTTGCAATCAAGTAATCAAAGTTTGATTTTCATACAGGGTTCCGAAGTCTGCAACATTTGCAGATCACAGCATGCTGCATTGTCAAACTCGCAAGATAAGAAACTTTAAAGTAATGTTTACTAAAGAAACCCTTTATTGTGGTGCTCATCATGCAGGGAAGGTTATAATCTTGTAGCAAGTGGTAAGATCTGGTCAAAGTACAAGGTGTACTCCACAAATGAAAATGAGGGAATTTCTATATTCCTGTGTTTAGGCATTTACATCCAGCTTCTATTTGGAAGGCAGAAGTTTCACCACCTCACTAAGTGGACAACCTTTATATTGTGGGGGTATTAGGGGTGCTAAGATTGCCACAGTCAATCTCCCTCTTCCTTTGATGCATGAGTTGGGCAAGAGATCATGACTGCTGGAAAAGTTGGTAATCAGTTTTTGCTGGAAGAAACCTACTGCAATCCCTTTTACACTCCAGCGTCCGTTGACAACTATCATTTTTCCCAGCCTCACAAATGACCTAAGAGAGCTTTTGTCCATAGTAAAGTCTTACATCCAAGAAAAACCCAAATCTGAATGATGAAACAGTGTGATCTTACAGGTCAAGAACTCACTTCCTTACAGTATAATCCTATGCTATCTGAAATAAATCCCTCAGAAAATATTTTCTAAAAGTGTTTCAATAAGCCATTCACAGCATCACCCTCACAGATGCAAAATCCTAGCAAATATGGAAGCATTCTCAGGCTTTTCTTGCAAAGAAATAGATGTCATTTGATATTCTCATGGAGAGGAAGCTCAACAGGACCTTGGGCTCAGCTCAGCTCAATATGTAAATGGATAGATTTTTTTGTAGATCCACTGTAGTTGTACTGCTTTACATCATCTGGCCTTGCTAATAGAGTTGTCCTTTGGTTTGCATGCACTGAGGTGCCCAGCATGAAAATTTCAGTGTCTTAGAACTTCATTTTTTAATTATGTCTTTAAGGTTTTCGGTTTAGTGGGTTTGGATTTGGGTTTTTTTGTTGTTTTTTTTCCAACTAGGAAAAGTTCCATTTCACTGTATTGCATTTCTTTTTTGTTTATTTCAGAAAGGAGTAATTTCTGAAGTATAAAAAAAAAAAATAAAAGTGCTTAAAGAAGAGCATATTTTTCCAACTTCACATATTTTAAAAACAGCTGAAAATATTTTTCTTTCTCTTCTAACCTTCTATAAAGAATATGTTTGATCTCAACAAGGTAAGGAAACTTAGCTGCAAAGGGCACATTTTCATCAAATTATGAACAAATGAAAATGGAAGGATAGGGAAAAATGTTATATGCATAATGTTTGTATAACTATTGATGCCATAAATGCCATTATACTTTCACTAGATATGATTTCAAACATTAGCTACTGGCCTGCTGGGTTAAATATTTATTTTCTAGGAGCCCCATCTGTTTCAAGCTACCAGCCAAAAGAACTAAATAATAAAATGTACAATATACACAGTTACAAGGTACAGAACAATATTTTTCAGGATGTTTGCACTTCTGTTAACAAGAACAGATAAACAGACCCACCACTGGCCAATAAGCTTTCTACTGGTGGAAATTTTATCCAATAATTTTCTATCTCTTTTGCCATGTTAAAGAGTGCTATAAAAACTATCTTTCCTATTGCCAATTTTCAAATGCCCTTGTGGATTTTAACACTCCCTTTCTTGTTGTGACTAAGGTGTTGCAGTAAATAATAAATGACAGTGTGGGGAGGGGTGAGGGAGGAGGAAGTTAAACTATAGCTTGAAAACCAAAGATGTATTCCTGTCTCTTCTGTAATGAAATAACAGTTTCTTCAATCATATAAACAGAGCAGAACTGCCTTAATAAAAAGAGTTCAATCCAATTAGGTCTTATATAAGAAAAATTGTTGTGTTCTCTCTGTTTTTTTTGGTTTTGAGGTTTGATATTACCTATCATGGTTTCCAGAAAACTATATGCAATCTGTAAATACCACAATATTTCAGCTGTTTCAGAGAAGTGCTTTTCTGCAATTATGCATGTAAATCTTAATCCAGTGACTCTCTGAGACTAAGCTATGGATGTAACCTGTATGTAGAACAACTGGAAGGCTGCACAGGTGCAACCTTATATTCTTGAAAGTCTGGAAAATGTTACTCAAATCAAAGGGCAAGGCAGTTCTCCAAAGGAAATTAATTTGCATTTACATATACAGCCATGCAATGCCCCTTTCTAAACTGCTGTAATTCCAAGATATCACCGAAAAAAAAAAAAAAAAGACCTCTTGAAACAGAATCTCTGAATTGACAGACTGCTTAGAGTTTAGAAATTATGAGTAAAATGTAATTTATATTATAATCTATGAAGAGAATTTCTTTTCAGAATACATAACCACAATGCACCACAGGAAAGAAATAACCTACAGTTATAGTCATGCAAAAATGGAATATTACATTTAATCCATCATTTTTTAAAAAAATAATTCTTCCCCCCTTTTTAGTACTTTCCTGCTTTATCAACATCATTTAAAGATCTCTACTTCGATAATTTTGAGTCATGGTCACAAGCTGAGCTGTGCTAGGTGCTTTGGCAGTGACACGGTGTCTGGGGTTTCCGTAGTGATGCTGCAAACAGATTGACTTTCCTCCTCCCGCACAGAGCACATCCTTCTGATGGCATTCCTGTTGTGTGGGAGGGCGGCTCCACTCCATTCACACGCTCGCAGGTGTGGCCTCCTGGGCTTCCTCCTGACGGGCTTTCCAGCAGCTGAACATTTGTAGCCTCAAGGCCACTCTGCAGCCTTCTAGTAAGCAGGCAGGGCATCATAGCTCAGGCTTTGTTTGTTCTTCCTACTGATGTGTTGGGTTGGATTTTATCCTGTGGAGATGAGAATGTCTCGGAAGGAAGGGAGGGAGGAAGGAAGGAAGGAAGGAAGGAAGGAAGGAAGGAAGGAAGGAAGGAAGGAAGGAGAAAGGGGGGAACTGGGAAAGGAAAAGATAAAGGAAGGGAGGGAAAGGAAAAGAGACTTTACAAAAGCAACCAATTTTGCTATTTTCTAAAAGTGTCATGGAGAAAAGCCCTGTTCCATTCGTAACTGCTGTTTTACAAATAATTTTAGCTGCATGCCTATGAAGCAACACAGAAATTTTGAGTCCCAGGAATAAAAGCTTGCTTGAAACCAATGATTTGATCAAGAGATGCCACAGAATGCATTGAAATCTAATCTCTTCTCAGACATTTAACGGCATACATGAATGGCAGAGAGTAGTACATTTAAATCATCTTATTTCTTTGGAAAATGTTTCTACAGCAAGCATTTTGTCATAACAGCTGTAGCTGCTGCTGCTGCCAATAGGACATTTGTATGATTGTATAGATCAGCACAGGCCATTTCCTGCAGGAATATTTTATTCTATAATTAAATCAGGAAGAGAAACACCTGGAACACTGTTGAAGGATGTAGAGACAGAGTTGTTTTGAACCAGATTTTACTCCATAGTGTACTTCCTGGTAGCTTGGTAACAGAGATTTCTGGCGTATTGCATATTGCACAGGAACTGGAATGGCCTCATGCAGGGAAAATGCCCCTAGGAAGCTGTGCTTAGGGAGGATGGGCAGCTGTAGCCTTGGTGCTAAACTGGTGCTGCATGAGGGAAGATGAGGTCATTGCTTCTGCATGAAAAGCAACATTCCAGATATATGCGAAAAGAACCTGATTCCCTCAAAGAATCTTAACATATTCTCCTCCTGGAGAAGACAAAGAGAAGTTCACAGCAGAACAGGGCTATTTCCATTTTCAGCTTGACAGTAATGTCACAACAAAGCATAGGGAGAGAGAGAAATGAAAGGATTTCCCTACATTTGATTGCAATTGTACTCTCTCTACCAATAATTCCTCCTCGGTTCATAAAGATTCTTCTAAAGAGCAATTTGATTTTCCTTTGAAAAGCACTGGAGTGCATCCAATGTCATTAGTTCTCTAAATATGTCCATAGACCACTGCAGGCTTGAAGCTTTGTGCAAAGTCCCTTGTCACTCCTGGCCTTACTTTTCCTTTGTAGGAATCCAAATTAAATTGTCCTCTGTGTGTTTCCAGTAGCACACAGGGATTGAAGGGCTTTTACATTCTCTATATGAGTAGCAAAGCATATTGGGTGAGGCTCCAGGATATGGTTAAATTGCATGATTATATTTTAATAGATTTTTCCAAAGAAGGTAAATCTTGATGCAATAGCTTGGAACTACATAACTTATCAAAATTATTCATATTAAATCAGTGGTATCATATTCTCATTGGACTCTTTTCTTTGGTATATTAATTTAGCTAGACCTCTTTCTTTTATTTTTGTCTAATATTAAGATCTGATTATTAAAATTATTAAAGATATGCCTCTGTGTTAATTAGGGTGTAAAAGAGACAGGTGCCAAAGCCAACAGCAAATGTAGAGGCAGAGAGGGTGAGGCAGAAAAAAATTTAAAAAGTGGAGGAGAGAGAGAGTGAGAGAGGGACAAAGGAAGTAGAAAAATATCACCACTCCATGGATTCCCACAGCATCTCACTGGTCCTCTTCTTCTGGTCTTAGTGGTGAAGGCGCCACGAAACATGGAGTTCAGTGGATTAATATAGGCTCAGGCTGAGTGGGCTGTGAGTTTTATACTGTCTTTGCAAAACTCTGGATATGTTGCTATGCTTGGATCACGTGCAATCCTCTGGTGGAAGGCCTCAGCAATGGGTCTGGGGGCTTTGGGGGCCTTTGTGGGTCATGATCCCTGCTAAGATGTGACAGCTCCCTCTCATGTCAGCATAGTTGAGCCAGTTATGCCCCATCAGACCCTCCCCGGGGGAACTGAGGAGGGGTTTTACAGCTGAGCTTGTGTAAAGGAGGACAATTACTGGGATAAAAGGCACTGTCTCATCCTGCGGGATTTGCCTCTTATAAGCCTCCAAGTCCAATTGTAGCTTCCCCCTCTGTCTTGTGCAAATCACCACCACACTCGCAAAAAATCATCTCCTCCCTCGAAACAGGAGCAAACCCGGCCTCAGCAAAGCACCCTGGCACCTACAGGATTTTTTTTGAGTGATTAACAGTGCAGTCTATCACACACAACTGCTGAATACATCAAGGAATATCTGAGGCTTTCTAACCTCAGCGTTGCAGTTTCCCCTTCCCTTAACACCTCCAACTGCTTTTCTCCTACCTCCACTCCTATCTGACTCCTTAGGCTCTCCAGTTTTCCAGTAAAGATAATTATTCTCCTACATCTTCACCTTCTTTTATAACTTGAGTAGTGTCAGCTATTTTTCTGTGCTGAATAATGCAAGCCCTGCAGCTCCATCTTTAAATGCCTGTCTGTATCCATTCCCCTATGCATCTGCTAAGTACCACTCAATAGGCTTTTGCATATTCCATCCTCCAGTACTTCCTTTCTCTAGATGTTCCATTAGGAAATGATTGCTGTGATCTTACAAACACATTGATCATTCATGACCGCCCTATTTGACTGTGTCTTTGTAGAAATGGTGCTACTTTTGAAGATCTGCAAGAGGAAATCCAGAATTCTGGGTCTAGTGCCAAAACTATAATCCACATGCCCAGGGAAATGATGTGCCTACCCTGAGACAAGCTTAAACCACAGACTGTTAGAGGAAATTCAGGTAGCGTGTGTATTTAACATTAGACACTTTTGTAGAAAAGCCTGCCAATCTTATTGATTTGTGTCAAATTAAGTGCAATGGGATTTTTTTTCTTTTTTTTTTAATCCATGTGGACAGCTTGGAGTCAGGAAATTAAACAAACCTTTTTCAATAATCATCTTGGCTGAAAGTAAATTGTGGTCTTAATAATCAGAGAGGGACAATCATGTTATAAAAAGCTATCCCTCAGGTAAGAGATGCTTGCCAAAATTAAACTCTCATAAAAAACAGCAATAAGAGAGGCAACTTAACAGGCATGATCTTGATTTTATGAACAATACTCTAAAATTAAGGGATAACTCCACACATTCATTGAGTTCCAATTTAGTTTTGTATCACCTTGTACTATTGACTGATTATTTTTAGAGTTCTCTTGTGAAGTAGGGAAATACTCTAGTTTTAAATAAATATATATCTTATTTTTTTTTTAGGTTTCACAAGTCTATCAAGTTCTCACTTCAGTACTAAATTCTTTAAATATACTTTCTGACTTAAAACAACAAAAAAGATACCAAGCACAAGACCAACCAAACAAAAAACAAACAAACAAACAAACAAACAAAAATTCTCTGCTATGAAATATTGTTTTAAATGAGGGTAAAGTCAGCAGTAACATTGTGTATATTTGGTGCAAAACTACCAATTACTTTAATCAGGGGATACATATGGACATCTGCAACACAGAGATTTTGGGACTCTCACTTGTGCACCTTGTGAAGGTGAAGACAAAGACATTTCAACTTTAAAGTACATTACCATCAGAAGTACTACTGGGATGTATTATGGGTGGCTTGTCCTTTCCCTCTTCTGCACTATGCAGTTCAGATCTGGGCTGCTACATGACTGATGGCTAGTTTTGATACCCAGAGCAGAGAGTAGTACATCATTTGTATGAGCTGTGAGGGCTGGCAAAATCCCCACTTGCACTGACTGGAGAGCCCTCAAAGGAATCTTTTCCTATCCAACATACTGGGATGTAGAATGGCAACATTTTCACAGCCTCTCTTGCTAAGATGATCAAAAAGGAAAGCTAAATCACAGCTAATCAAGTATGTTCCAATAAGAAATAGTAATAAACTTTTCCATATATCTCACCTTTCCATGAAAGAAGTGGCAGAACTTTGCGTACACTCTTGATTAATAGAGGTGACCTGCACCCAGCTTTACTTAAAAGCAAATCAAAGGAGAAAAAAGCCCAAGAAGTTCCTCACAAAAATAATCATTTACTGAACGTGAAAAGCTAAGGCATCAAGAAATGTCTCAATATTTGCTGCCAAGAAGGATTTTTCTGAGCTTTACACATTTATATGGAGATGATGACACTGTAAGCTCAAGTCATAGTAAATTTGGTTGTATTATTAAGCTAATCATACCTTTTAGGCATTTACTTTAAGATAAATAAATCGTGTCTTGGACACAACTTATTCTCCTGACCTTATTCTCCTTTCACTATGAACAGGTATGAGAGTTTCCCTGGGCCCCTACACAACTATCAGTATATTCAGGGGAAACAAGTCATTTCAGAAGGACAAGGACACTTCCAAATGTTCCCTTCTTAGATGACAGACTGCTATCTCAGTCCCTGCCATTAGCACTTGTCACCATTTTTTATTAGAAAGACACTGAGATACCTTTGGAAATATTGAATGAAGGGAAATTTTCTTTTCAGCAATATGTTTCACTGCTGGTTTTTCTGCATCATGTGAGGTATAAATGATCTATCTTTGTGTGTGCATCTAGTCCATGAAGGATCACTTCCCACATTGCATTATTAAGAATTTTGTCAGATATAGTTTCTACAACAGCATTTTCTTGTTTAATTTCAAGAATGTATTACAGATATTCTGTTCACAATCAACCTTTTGGAAGTTCTGCTTAGATGGATATAACTAAAGGCTCTTTGGTGACTTTGGTTGGTTATTGCTTTGTATGTGCTTAATTTGAAAATGTTACTGAAATATCCAACTGTTTTGTCTGTAGTAAATGCAGGTTTACTTAACTTCAGCCAAACTCTTCTAGAGTTATGTCTTAGAATTCCATTTCTTTCCCCTTAAAAAATACATGCATATGTGTATACTTGCATTTATCACTTAATATATATTTCAATGTATTTTTATAGTTTTCACACAGAAGGTGTCATGTTGTCAGAGGTTCGTAGACATTCTAGACTGAGGTCTTCATAATTTGCTATTTAGTCTGCCTTCATTTTAATTCAGAGCATACAATGTGTTTCTCTCAAACAAATTTCTATACTGTGCATTTTCTAATAATTAAAAAATTTTTCATGGCACAGTGATGTATTTCTTTTTTCTTGAAGTTGATTTTGATCTGATTCTCTCTGCAAAGTGATCATATTGCCACGGATTTAACACAGCATTTCTGCTGGTACAGGGTAAGAAAACAGATTTCTCTGTGTTGTGGCCTTTTCTGAAATCTGTAAAACTCAATGGTCATGAACCTTCCTGCTGATGATAAGGTAAACATTATCATTTAAGGAAAACTGTGCCACAAGCTAATGACATTTGCTAATGATACACTCATAAAACTTACCCCATTAGATGTCTGGCTCTACTAATACATTGTCAATAGACTGTAATGGTTATTAGGAGGGAGGTTTTGTTTGGTTTGGGGGGTATTTTTTCTTTTTTTTTCATTTTATACTGGTCTCCTGAGTGCCAAATGGCATTTAGTGCTCCTTGTGCTCAGTACTACTTGAGATGAAACAATGTCATTACAGAGATAATATAAAAATTGTGTAACCTGTTTTGGAAGATCTTTGACAAATCTGAAGGCATTTTTCCTCTGCCCTGAGCCTGTGTTAGATGCCTATGCCTCTTGTTTTAAACAGACAGGTCACAGAAAGCATTTACCTCTACAGAGTAAGACCAGTTGCAGTCATCCAGCATTTCTTGTTGCTCCAGAGAGGTTTTTGCTCAACTTCCCAACTGTAGGCTGCAGAAACACTCCAAGTTCCCCCAAACCCCATACCAATGCCTCATCCTGGCCAAAGCTAGTTGTCCCCTCTGGTGAGGTGCAGTCTGGCTAACGTGGAGGGAAAGTCTTTCTATCACTATTCACAGTATCAAATGCCGAGTACAGCAGAGAGGAGGCTTTGCCCCTGATATCATCTTCTCTTTTAATCAAGGCCCTGTTTCTTTTTCCTCATAACTTTGTAAATAAGTCCTAACAAATAGAAATTTTGTTTTAAAATTTTACATATAAATACATTTTATTTAAATCCTTTACTCTGTCTTCCTTAGGGGTTTAGTTATGGTCTCTCTTTCATGTGCATCATAGGTAGCTTACTTGTACTCGTTTCAGTTTATATTTCAATAGAAACAGTCTCAGTTCAGATCCTTTTAATCTTGAACCTCCTCCAGTGCTGCACTAACACTTTAAAAATAATAAGTTCAGGTCTATGCAAATGACTTCTGTTCCTAGCCCAGCTAACATTGAGAAAGACTAAAGTGCTCAACAGCAACAGTTTCAGCCCTAAGCCATCTGCAGTCTTATTTTTAGGATTTGAAAATTTAAACTGAGTACATTTCTAATCAAAAAAACCCCTTGAATGCTCTTCAATACTACCAGGTCTTGCACTTTTACCATAAAAATAGAAGCATTGCAGTGAAGTCAAAATTTTTTGTTGACTTCCACAGGGCATAGCACTTGATTTGTAGTGTTGTCATTTTTATACAGCCCCAGATTTTGGCACTAGGAAACTGTAAATGAAACTCAGCTTTTATTTTTTAATGTTTTTTTGCAGACACAATTCTTGCAATTGAATCCAAATGTCCAAAACAAATAAAAACAAGCAAACAAGACAGCAAACAACCATCTCAATACCAAAAAAAACCCCACTCCTCAAACAAAAATGAGAATGATTTCGAGGGAATTAAAGTTGCATTAAATTTCATCAGACTCATTTTTTGGAGCCTGCCAGACAACACAGGAACACTTTTAGTTTTCAAATCTGTATTTTGAAATATGTTTTTAATCTTACATTTGATTTTATTCTTATTTTGAAGTAGACATTTCATTTTATTGATGGTCTTAAGGTATTTACTATATCTCCTAAGCCTTTTCTTTTCTAAGCAATTTTGATTTTTATTGCCTTCTTACATTTTTATTGATTTCCCTGTTCCTCTTTTCATAAATTTTTTCAGTTTATGGTTGATTCTTTGTTCACATGACATTGGTTTATAGAGTAAAAAAGATGAGAGGTGATAACAGGGCTTTTCAGTGGTCACCTCATCTAAGCCTGTTTGCTATCTGCACAAATAGATCACTAGCAACATATTGACTGAAGTGCTTAAGCTTCAGTTTTATCTTGCACCACTGTCATCAATGGAAGTTTGCAACTGACACAGTAGATGGTGAATGAGAGTTTGTATTGCCACAGTATTGTACCAATCTAAACCAGGCTTCAATTGCTTTTCTATTTCTTACAGTCATAACCTGCTTGATTGTTTTTCTGTAATGATTTCAATATATTTTTTACACCTTCATCATAGAATTAAAGTTTTTGTGCAATATTTTTTCAAAGAAAGGCAAGAACTCAGTTCACAATAATCTGCATTCATCTATTTTTGGAATTTCTGCAAATAATTGTCAGTACACCATTATGTTTTTTTACTGCATTTTCTAAGTTTTAAAATACCTATATTAGAATTCCTGCGGGCACCTGTTTGATATGCATGTTCAGTGTGAGCAGCTGTGCATGTGCCCCTGAGAATAAGATCTGAGATAAGCTTTCAAGTACTTGATCATGCTTTGGCTTCTACTTCTTATATTCCCATCTAACTGAAATGGTTGTTTTTTAAAATGTGCCAGTCACTTTAAACAACATTACAGAAAAACAAACATCACTGGAGTACCTGAAGAAATTTAGTGTTTATAACATACACAAGACATCCAACAAGTAGAGACTATATGCCTAGAAGTCTTAATATATCTAGATAATTTATATCCTTGAGCTACTTTAACATTTCAAGGGACAAAATAAAAAAAAAAAAAAAAAAAGGGAGGAAGAACTTAAATTTGTCTGCTTCAGTCCTTGTACCTTTCTTCCCTAAAAATCCAAGCATCTAAAAAATCACTTAATTGGATTTAATTTCAAAAATTCCATTGACATTTAACAAAATAGAAGGGTTTTTTTTTTTGTCTTTTATTTCTAATACCCACTGACAAGATATATTTATAATATTCACAGAAATTAATGTTTAATATGACAGGAAAACTAGCATAGACAAAATATACACAAGTAGATGGAATTTACCTCCCATTTTCAAACATGTGGAGGAAAAGTCGTGTTTACAATCAAGAAGCATTATGCTTTGATGTACTTCATAAATTGATGTTTTAAACATGGCATGAAGTTTTCCAAGTTCAAGAGGGCACTGTTGCTGTTGTATGTCTTCCTGTCCATGTGTGTGTCTCTTTTAGGCTTCCTATGACTTTCTGAAAAGCCACCACTGACCTGGAGAACAATCATTCCCACACCATGCATGTTTCCTAACACCAGCACACCTCCCTCCTCCCTTTGGTGAGGATATGTTGGTTTCATCTCTTCATCCTCCAGGTGAATAATGGAGAAAAATATTAATCTTGGTCTCAGCTGAAGGTTCTTTAATAAATTAAATATTTGCTGTCTCTTAGAAACATTAGGTTCTCATTCATTGAATTCTTGCTCTTCAAATGCCTGAAATATTATTATCTATTGTAACTACTTGTGTAATTATCTTTTTGTTCTCCTTTTGCCTTCATTATCTATATTAACTTCTTTTGCCATTTTTCAGTGTTTTAGTCTTTCAGCAAATGTGACGTTTTACAGCTCATCTTTTCTGCTGCTTCATATTCGTGATAATTTTTGTGATGGATCCTTGTTTTGTTATGAAATATATTTGTCTTATAAGCATATACTCAATTTTTTCAATCAGACTGTGCAGAAGCCATTTTCTTTGGAACGCACAACTCTGAGAGAGGAGGAAATAAGGACTTTAAAAATTGATGTGTCCTTATATATAGGTATAGCATTAATTTTATCTTCTAGATTAAAAAGCATATTTCCAAAAATGACTAAACATACAGATGAAGACATATAAATAAGCTTTATAAGTTATCCTGGGATATGCTAGGAGGGAGCACATAGAGTCAAGCGCCCAGTAACACAAATGCACCAAATCCTGTATTCTGGGAGTTTGCTGAAGTCTGAGAGCTGTGCTTGCCCTGTAACAAGGTCTTTGGACAGGAAAGCCTATGACTTTCTGTGGTTCAGGTGTTACTTTTGCTGCTGGAGTTCTTCTGCTTCTATCTTCTGAGAGCAAAGTCAACAGGTGTGATTACAAATGGGGTTTTTTTGTCAGAAGTGGGACTTTAAAACAGATAAATATAGAATCAATCACCTATGCAAGTGCAGGCTGGAATTATTCTTGGTTATTTTGGAGTTTCTTTTTGAAAATGCTGCAGAAAAATACAATAATGAAATGTGTTTTCTATCGGCCTGGAGGTGAGAGGTTTAAAATGGTGAGCCCATACACCTTTAATGACATGGGAATCTTGCTATGAAGCCTGTAATATGCCTCTGAATAAGTACAGCAATATTTTAGAAGCTTTTGAAGGAGATTATGAAGAGCAATAAACAAAGGGACATTTTGCAGCGTTATTCAGTATTCAATGAGATAAGTCTTCTTTAGTAGTTGGTAGCTCAATCTCATTGTTGTAAGGCACAAAGAAGAGATGAGGCCACCCTGAAAATGACATATGTTGTATTTTTTAACTGCTGTCACTCTTTTCTAAGATCCTGTCAGCAAGTTTGTTTTCCAAAATTAAACACAACCAGATGCAAATTAGTTTAACATTCCTATCCAGTTGACATGGAGGTGCCAGGTTTGTTTGTGCAGAAAACTGAGAAAAAAATGTTTTGATGGCTCTGAACAGTCAAAAGGGTATTTAATAAATATCTGATGTCTGTTTAAATTCAAGAGTATAAAAAAATTCGTTTCTCAAGACAAGTGAGTTTAAGCACCTGCTTTAATTCTTAAATGGGATATTCTTTCAAATGAAGGTTTAGAACTCTGATTCTGATCCACTTGCTTCAATGGTATTATTCATAAACTTGAAAAAAAAATCAACATGATATAAGACAGGCAACTAACCTGAATAAAAAGTGACAAAATGGAAAAAAATATTTGAAATGTTTAGAGCATAAAAAAGTCCTTTTTCTGAAGGCCTTACATTTGAACATCTCCTCATGAGTTTATTCTTCCATTTCCTTCTACATTTTCTTGTCAGCACACCCATTCTCAGCTCAGAACATACATACTGCCACAAGACAAGTAAAGACAAATCAAAATATATATGTGAGTGAACTGAAACTAATAACGTTGCTTCAATATATCTTCATTCTCACAGAAAAAGAGAGATAGGCTTGCAGTAGCCATTAAAGTTAATATTTTTTGTAGCCTTTGTATATCAATAATTAATCGGTTTTTACCACCTTTTGGCTTTATTTGTTTATTTTATTGTTAGTTTTATTAGATGTGTGCAAGGATATAGATCCCTTCTGCTTTGGGACTTGTATTCAGTATAAGGGAAGAGGTCAAGACATCATGAAAAAATGTGCTGATCTGGTTGACTTTTGCAGCTGGTCATATCTTTTACAAAAAAGCACAAGAGATATTTCTATATTTAACGGCTCAGAATAACATTTTCTTTTTTCCTTTCCTTCAGCAATTTACTTTTTCTAGGCCTGTATTTTTATTTTAATTGAAAACAGGAGACTCCACTCTAGTTGTCACATATTGACCTAAAATATGATATTTTTGTCTGTTTTTTTATTTGATTAATAAATCATGCAGTTCACCTGATTGTGATTTTACCTTGCATTCATACTTTTTTTTCTGAATGCACTCAAGGAAAAAGTTTCAATTCTTCACCTATTGAGAGCTCAGATAATAGTAGAGGACTGGAAGAATGTGACCAGCACAGTCTCCAGGAGCTGGCTGAAGAGATCTGTTAACATTTGCAATTGTATTAATGGCTTCCTATCTTTCCTGTTACATTGGTGAATTGCTGGATCTCTCATTCATTAAAACACTCTCTGCTTAACATTTTTTGTTGACTGTCTACCAATTTACAGTAGTGGGAGAACACAGCCTTGAACGGAAAGGCACAGTTTGTTTTAAACTGGAAAAAGAAGATTAAATGTAATCAGAAAGCTTTTCCATTACTGTCAGAAAGTTTAAGGGCTGGATGTTTTATGAGTATTGTAAATTGTTTCTCCTAAATTTTTTTTTTATGTTTTCCCTATTTGATGTAGTTGATTTGAAACATTTTAGTCCATCTTTTTCTTCTGGAAGGAATCTGAGCAAAGAATATGCATTGTTTCATTGTTCCACTTCTGCTTCACTCCCCTGCACACTATTTGATTTTTTTTTTTAATCCCTATTATATCATTACTTCAGAGGAAAACAACTGGAGGATATGTTCTCCTTTTAATCTTCCTTTGCCATGTAATAAGAGGGTGGTTAGAGACTGGGCAAGGAAGAACAAAGAAGGTATTGTAACAGCAGGAAAATCTTACTCAGATTCCTAAATGAACAGAGAGAATCAGGCCAAGACTTTGCTAACATTTTCCATCACTTTTTATTGACTTCAACTTTGAATCAGAAAACACCACCTGGACACACTGTCTGCAGCTTATCCCAAAATAAACATTGCCCATTACCACACACTCAAGGGATTCCCTTACCTTTGTAAGAGGAAACTAAAGCAGTTACAAGTGCAGAGGAAGTTATGTGGTGCTGTAAATCTTCCATTCCCAAAGTCTGGAATCCTCACTATGACGTTACAGCCATGGTTACTGATTATCCAGTGTTTTGTAGCTAGGGTAATTGTCAGCCTCCAGCCAGAGTTGCATTACTTTAATCTGATTCTTATTTACCTTGACATTTTCTAGCCCATTAAATATAGTCATATGGCCTTGTAGCCAAAGTCTACAGCAGGCAGAGGTACACAGCTCCAGAAAAAGAAGGTAATTTCTTTAGGAGTTCTTTAATACAACACTAAAATTCAGTGTGAGGTGGTTCCTAGGCAATGGTTCTCTTAGAGGACTTAGCCAAGAGAAATGGAGCTGAGGGGTCATTCAGAGACCCATATTCAGAAGACGTAGTCAAATAAAGGCCAAACCATTCCTAAATGGAGCAGCAAGTAGATATGGAAGTAAATATGCCTGTAAATAAGTAAAATTCTGTTTTATGCTTGGCCTGATCATCCAGATTTCCTCCTTGATTTTTTTTAACGGGATCTTAAAAATAGTCTTTGAGGAGTCCGTGTGATTAGAAATACACTGAATGTGCCTAACTGCATGGTTCTGCCAACCTTTTGTATAACAGCCCTCTGATTAGGGAGTTCAAGTTAGAGAGCAAAAAATTGGAAATATGAGCCAAATGGGAGCTTTTCTCCTAGATTATGTAGGAAGGAAATTACATATTTTCTGAGGGAGATATTACAAAATGTGGTTCAAGATGGACTTTTCTCAGTTTTTCTGGTTATGTAGTTTTCATAGCACAGTCAAGAATACAAAAATACCAGTATTTTAGAGACATTCAGCAGAAGACACATAACTTCAATTCAGGAGTACTTTCTGGTGTTTTTCAGGCACAGCCTGGGGACCAAAATTCTCATCAAATCACAACAGAGGTTCAGTCTAGAACATCTTGATAAACCTTGGAACCAGGCCAACAGAAACTGCAGGAGGTTCAAAAATAAAAGTACAAAGTTCTGCACATAAGAAAGAGTAATCCCATAGATTAGTAAATGCTAGGAAGTAACTCTGGGAAGAGATGCTGGGAAGAGACAGACTAAGAAACAACCTTGTGGAAAAGGTCCGCTTCATAGTCTTAATGGCGGATAATCTCCTTACCTGTCTCATCTGATTGCAATGGAGATTTACATTGAAGAAACATTGCTTTAACTTCTCATCCAGACTGAGCAAGACTCAGTGCAGAACATCCTTGTCCTGTTGCCTGTATTTTCACACCTTGCACTTCACAGGCAGGTCTTTGTACTCGCTTAAGTATCTCCTGCCACTAAATGGAATGCCTCTAGTAGAAGTCAGCAAGAAAAATTCCTCCCAAATCCAAGCCTTATTATCCAGGTCTTGGAATCTTCTACTAAGAGCTTGTGAGATAGAGCTTTAAATCTCTAAGTGCACAGAGAAAATGCATATACTCAGTACACTTATGCATCTGCAGGTGAATGTCTCTTGGTTTCTCCCACTGGGTATATTTCATTTTGCATGAGATAAATTGTATTCGGAGAGAAAGAATGACCCTCTCAGCCTAACAATTTCCATTTGTGATATGAAAACCTGTGGTTCTTCTTCCTGCTCTCAAAAAGGATTCCAGGAAAAAGTGAACATCTTTAGAAGGAGAACCTGAGAATACACTTAAAAATATGTTAAGACAGAGCAAAGACAGAGTTCTGGGAGAAAGGGGAGATATAAAATCCATCAGTCAGAAAAGGCACTAAATCTTTACTCTCCTTCACCTTAATTTATTCTTTCCATTCTGGACTGCTGCATCGGGGAGTGACACCACCCACTGCTGCTGGCCCATTTGCAAATGTAACCTAAAAGAGCAGAAACTTTTTCTGAAATTCAGACGTGTAGTTGACATTTTTTCAGTCAACTCTAACTGCATTTCACTAACAAATGTCACAACATGCTGCTTGAAAAGCCTTGTTTCATGAAGGAAACAAGCAGAACCACCATGCTTAGCAACCTCAGGAACAGGGATGCAAAAGGAAAGCAATTTCTGTGTGTCTCCATGAAACCACATGATAAAAACTGCCAATGTCATTCAACACAAAACTTTTACAGGTGCCAACAGTCAGATTGACAAGAAACAGTATTTAGCAGTCCAGTTAATATCCTAAACTGCCAGAGAAGGGGTTAAAAGGGCCCCAGTGCAAGTATTTCTCATTTATCCATACTGATGATCTCTGGATCAGAGATGATGTCTTGAGAAATACCAATGGGTGCCTCTGTTATTTCTGTCTATGTTCATCTTCAGAATATGGATATTATTTTCACCTCAGAGACTATCAGTCATTACAGTCTTACAGTACATTATTCTAAATATTTCCAGAGAAGAAAAACATACTTTTGTTATGATGCTTTATCAATATAGCCAGGGATTTAAAAGTAGTATTTGATCAAAACACACACATTTTTGTTTTCTTAGCTAAGTCACAGAATGAAGGCTACAGTCTTTTTTCTTTCTTTCTTTTTCTTATTTATTTCTTTTTATTTTCTTTTTCTTTTTTCTTTTTCTTTTTTCTTTTTCTTTTTTCTTTTCTCTTTTCTTCTTTTTCTTTTTCTTCTTCCTTTTCTTTTTCTTTTTCTTTTTCTTTTTCTTTTTCTTTTTCTTTTTCTTTTTCTTTTTTTCTTTTTCTTTTTTTTCTTTTTCTGTGTTAGATGTTGCTAGCAATATATTTAACTGACTTTGAAGGAATCTGCAATAGTAAACATTATGGTTTATTATCCTTTCTTATAACATTTCAACTATGAAGATAAACTGCATAAAATAGAGTTCACATAAAAGATACCAGGGTCAAAGACCATAGGAGTAGGCATTGTAGATCCATTACAATACAGTACCCACAGGCAGTGATTATTTATTGGAATATGTTATGAGTCATGGCAATTCATAACACTACAGTCACTGGAAAATTCCATTTTCCACTCTGAGCCAACATTAGGCTTACAGTACATACATTTTGATTAACTGAGACACAAATGCATCCCAGCAGTTACAGGAGAGTTGTTTCCTTTCTTTCCTAAAATTGAGAGATACTTATTATTTCCAGGAAAATAAATAAGGTCATGTGGAATGAAGCATTTACAATTCTTGGCAGGGCACTTAAAATGAATAAGACTGTACATGAAAGCTTGTTTGACTGTCTATTTAGTTTCATTTTAAGATTTCAGTCTTATCATTCATGATTTATGCACAACATGTACTGCCACTTGCTGGTCTGTTCTATAAATACTTTCATAATTTGAATTAAGATAATCTGTTATCTGTGCTTGGTAGATGTATTACAGTTTTGTACTCTTTTAGAGTTCCACCAAACCATAAAACCTTTTTGCATTTTTGATTTAGCTAAAAATATTCATCCATTAAAATAGCAATCATCATTAAAATTAGTTCCCTGATTCTACTGATTAATTTTAAAGCAACAAGCAAGGTTTCTGAAAATTTACAATTAAACATATTTTTAGACAAAACTTGACAATTTTTAAGAGTCTAGAGAAGCAATTACCTGGCATAAAATCTGCACGACACAGTTAGAGGGAAGAGGAAATAATTTGAAATAAATACATATATTAATATAGACACGTCATAAGAATATTGCCGGAGGCAACAGAGCAGTATTGCTAAAAAAGTTTTAAATGAGTATATTTAAGACCTTTCCAGTTCTCTCTAGACAAATGTAGATCCTTTTACAAAGGGGGCAGATTGCTTCTTTGTGAATACAGTTTCTGGTTAAACAAGTTTCAAACTTTTCATCTTCTATCATCTCTGTACTTTCAGTGAGACAAATGTGAGTAGTTGGCTTAGGAGATGCAAGATAAGGGTTTATAATTACATTCTGGTAAACAGCCATTTTTAGTCACATGAGGAATTTGAATCTTATGTTCAGTTTTGGCTGTTGCTGAAGGGAGGGAATAACCTGTTCTCCACATCTGTGAGAGAGAGAATAAAAAGTGGTGGAGCCAAGGTGCAGTAAGAACTATAGCTTATGTCTGTTAGGAAATGCTAGATCATTGGCACAGGGTGCTCAGAGAATTCGTGGAAATGCCATCACTGGACATCTTTAAGATAAGTTAGACAGTGAAAGGTCATAGCTGGACGCCTTTATTCAGTCATTCTAAGTATCACATAAATGTTCTGAAAAGCAATTAAGAGCTATGTAATGCTTTTTTTTTAATATAAAACCATAAAAGATTTTGTATGTTTCTTCGATATTCATCTTCATTTACAATCAGAAAAAAAGTTGAGATTTGAGTCTTTATTATTTTTAATTTTCTTACTTTCTTTCATTTGATTACCTGAGTCTTAGAAGAGGGCTTGCATTCTTTTTTTTTTTTTTT